>APFE030211797.1:0-14082 GCA_000404065.3 Pinus taeda
CGGTGAAGAAGGGAACAATAATTCAATGGTTGTTAAGGAACAAGTTAAGGTCGTGAATATGTGATTTGGAATTTGACTGAAACAAGGGCGAGGCATTTCAACTTCCCCAGAATTCGAAAAGACATTTTTTGGGGCACTACGAAAATATTCCGTAGCACCTACAAGGTTTTTATAGTGATGCGAAAATATTTCACAACGTCTACAAAAAGCATTTTCTAGGACTGCAAGTTTGGGTTTTTGAAGCCCATTTGGCCTACTCGATCTATCATTTGATAAGTGGTGTTAGGTCCCTAGACTACTAGTGTAACCCCTATTGTTATTAATTAAACCCCCTTATTACATTGTTGTGCCCTTACATTGTTATTGTTATGTCACTCTGATTATATTATGACCCCTTAGACTCCTATATATAGAAAGGAGGCCTTGTCATTTATATCATCCAAGAATTGTTCATTTGTGTAATGTAAAGGAGGTTTCCCCCTCGAAGACACTGAATCTAAGGTGTTTATCTTTCTTTTCTATCTTTTTGTGAGTTGGTTTCATAACATTTGGTATCAGAGCTTTGGATTCTAGGGTTTTGCTGCTCCAAACACGTCATCATGGAATTTTTGTTGTAACATTTCTTCTACGATGTTTCAAAAAAAAAAAAAAACACCTCATTTGAGCCGAAATCTCACTGAACCTTGTGTCTGAATTTCAGATCTTGTTACTCTATATTCGGAGATATGATCTGAGGAAGTTATGGTTTTTGCAAGCTCTAGAATTCCTTCTCAAATAGGTCATCGTGGAATTTTCACTATAATTTTTTTTTTTACTAAGGTTTAGATTCTGGAAGTAAACCAATTTGAGCCAAAATCTTGGTGAATCTCGGGCCCAAATTTCATATCTTTTTTCGCTATATTTTTGGAGATACAGTCCAAGACATTTAGGGTTTTTGCAATATCCTGAATTACATCCCAAATAGGTGACCTTGGGAAAATATTCATAACTTTCACTCTAAGCATTAGATTGAAGTTTACTAAGAAGTTCCAGAAAGAGGATGGCCTATAGATTTCTGTGTATCAGTCTCGAGTATAAAGGTCGAAACAGTGACACGTGGCACTTCGTACAAGTTCGCTCTTCTGAAAAGGTATATAATCAGGTCATCTTGGGATATTGTGCATAAATCTTTCTTGGAGAATCCAATTTCGATCAGACTAGTGGCATTGAAAAGAGGGCACAGAGGGCTACCACAGGTCATAATTTCAGAACTGGGAGATCTGAAATTACAGGGTTACAGTTGTTTCAATATCGAGCTCCTAAAATCAAGAAAAGGCGATATGAGGAAGTTTAATGGCAAGGATCCAGTAAATTGGATACTACAGATGGAGAAATTTTTTGATCTACATGAGGTGCAACTGTTACAAAAGGTACGTATTGCATCTTTATATTTAGAATCGAATCAATTTTTATGGTATGAAGGGCTTTGTTCTCATAAAACACTTGTCATGTGGTCAATTTTCACAGAGGAAATGATAGCACATTATGAGGATACAAAGAGAAACACCTTCTTTAGCCAATTGATAAATCTCAAACATAAGAGTTCAATGGTAGAGAACATTAAGGACTTTCAAAAATTGAATATAAGGGTAAATGATATTCCAGAGAAGCAAAGGGTTGATGTCTTCATAGGGACTTTAAAGGATAACATTCAACATGAGGTTCGTCTTTGGGAACTTGATTCATTGGAGAAGGCATTCAGGTTGGCAAGAAAAATTGAAAGCGAAATTATGGAAACAAGGAATCCTACCACTCACAACTATAAATATGGAAGTGTTTTTGCTCCTAGGCTTCCACAACCTACAAGATTTACACCACAACAATTGGAAGAAAAAAGAGAAAAAGGGATTTATTACATTTGTGACAGCAACACTAAAGGTCATAAGTGTGCCGAGAAGAAATTATTTTACATAGATTGTGAAGAGGAGGAAGAAAAGGATGAAGAAACATCAAAATAAGAGGATATACACCAGGAACCAACCCCAGAGAAAGAAGAAATGAATCCGACCATATCTTGTAAGGCATTGGCAAGAATTACCACTCCTCAAACTCTCAAGATTGAAGGACATATCAAGAAGAAAAGGTTCAAGAAATGAAAAGATCACATCGAGAAAGAAGAAATGAATCCGACCATATCTTGTAATGCATTGGATGGAATTACCACTCCTCAAACTATCAAGATAGAAGGATATATCAAGAAGAAAAAGGTAATAGTGTTGATGATTCGGGCAGTAACCATAATTTTATTCATTGTAAGATAGACAGCGAATTGAATTGCTTCCTATATCCAGCACCAGAGTGTCAAGTGATGATTGCAAGTGGAGGAACCATAAATTGCTCTGGAAAGTGCCATAATATCAAGCTATCCATGGGAGAATATGTATTGAATACCCCAATGCTTTCTATTCTAATGGGTGGTGTTGATGTTGTACAAATAGTCCAATGGCTACAATCCTTGGGTACAATAGCTTTTAATTTTCAAGAACTTTCCATGAAATTTTCTTCTGAAGGAAAGGAAGTTGAATTAAGGGGTATCACAGGGAAATCGGGAAAGATAATAAGCTCTAACATATTGCACAATTATGTTCGCTAGAGGTTCCCACATAGAAATCATATATTTCTCCAAATCTCCAAAAGGTCTTAGACAACCATTCCAAGGTATTTGAGACTCCCAAAAGCCTCCCAACTATTCTTGATCATGATCATTCTATTAATTTGATTCCAGGAAGTGTTCCTCCAAAAATAAGGCCTTACAGATATCCATATGCCCTAAGGAGTGAAATTGAACGTATGGTTGCAAAAATTCTAGAGGTTGGTATAATTATCCAACCAAATTCAATAAACAAAGCAAGGGATGAATGGAAGAATAATGAAGCAAGGTGGGAACTCATTCAAACATTGCAGAAGATCCCAGTTCAAACAATATTTCCAGAACTTGACAAGGAAGGAAAAATCATACTGGAACTTGAATCAGTCACAAAACTAAGAGATTGACAGCTACGACATAGATCAATTTCAAAGTATCTCATCAAGTGGATGAACTTACCTGCTGAAGATTCCACATGGATTGATGATAATTTTATATAGAAGCACCCAAAACTACCCAAGCGTTGAGGACAACAATTCTTGAAGGAGAGGGGCATGTTAGGTCCCTAAACGACTAGTGTAACCCCTATTGTTATTAGTGCAACCCCCTTATTATATTGTTGTGCCCATGTAGTCTCCATATTGTTATTATTGTGCCCCATAGAAGGCCACTATTGTTATTGTTGTGCCCTTACATTATTATTTTTATGTTGACTCTGATTATATCATGACCCCTTAGACTCCTATATATAGAAAGGAGGTCATTTGTATCATCCAAGAATTGTTCATTTGTGTAATGTAAAGGAGGTTGCCCCCTTGAAGAGGCTGAATTCTACAATGTTTATCTTTCTTTTCTATCTTTTTGTGAGCTGATTTCATAACAAGTGGAATCCCTTGTGAGTTAGATGAGGTGATAACAAAGATTGGAAGGATGAGAGAAGGCTCTATCATGGGACTTGTGAAGTCAGATTCATATTCCCTTTTGACTGCATATTTCAAATTAATTTGTTGAAATTCCATAATGTGGTTAAAGCAGAGCTATGGGTGTTTGTGTTGGAGTATCTTGGGTTTTGGGCAGTGAAGGAAACTTGGCTTGTCCCCATCGCATGGCATTAGAAGGTTCTATAATAATTTATTATAAACCTTGGAAGGACCAAAAGGAATTCATTACAAAGTTCAAACAACATTATTGTTTGTAGTGCGAGTGCCATCAAATTCAATAGAAATTGTAATGCAAGGTATAATTATTTAGAAAGGAATTTTGTAAAGAAAAATTAACATTATTTAGCCCCAAGATTCATTCCATGTAAATGATTAGAACACCATACATATCTTCTAGAAAATGTTAGTATTTACTAAACAATTTTCATGAGCATAGAGAGTATGTGTTTGCATGTTAGGCTTAGTATATTTTTATCTATATGTTTTCCTTAACCTTGTACATCGAGATTACACTTAGAACCAAATAGACGCATTATAGTAGACATATTTAGTCTAGCATTTAATGGTGTGTTTCTTATCTTTGAACTATATGGAATAACATATCATATATAATAACAAATTAGCCTTGCCCTTCTTTTTCTACATCCATAAACACCCCTTTGAAAGAGATGTCAATTTTATATCCATCATTTACCTTGTTGCATATTCGGCTACAATTGACTCAACATCTGAGATCAAGATACATTTTATATCCATCTTGAAATTAGTGAAATCTTGTCAATTCCAATCTAATTATATCAAATCAGTAATACTAAAAGTCCAAATTTATTTCAAGACTCATCTAATTCTAATTATTATATACAACTTTCAAAACTTTATAACTCTAGTTGTTTGAACGATGTTGGCCTCTTAGTTTGGATAAAGTGTGTCATATTAAAGATCAATTGAAATAAATAACAAAAGCAATATTCATGGAGGAAGCATTATCTTATTACAGAAATAAGAAACTGGTTTTTTCTCCAAAGTTAGGGAAGCCTTCTTTTTATTTCACGATGAATTTATCTACACATTACAAGTTGTGAGAAAAGGTAATAAAGCACGATGAATTTATCTACACATTAAAAATTGTGAGAAAAGGTAATAAAGAAAATAAATTCTATTATTTATTCGCATATGGGAATTTTTTCATAATAAAAGAAACTATGGTTTAATGGTTGTAAAATTGTTTTGACTCCCCAATTATCTTGCACAAGTCGAGTACATATTGTTCTTGGTGACGATGGTTCCTTTGTTTCAAGGCAAATTGAAAACCCAAGTGGACGTATCTCTCTTGCAGAGCAGCGAGACAGTATGAAATGGTCATTGTATAGACTAATACTCTATGCATTGGATAGTTAACCAATGAACGAGGCCCTACAAGTGGGTAGGTAGTGTTCTTTTGGCAATGGTAAGAACTATGGTAGATGGCCAACATGCACATTAAGGTATTATTTGGGCTCATGTAATAATTATTATGAAAAATTAATTTAAATATGTTTTTATGAAAAAGTAATAACATAAAATGTTGGGGATTAATGCTAAGTTTAAGTTTAGCATTAATTATTTTTAAGGTAGTTTTGAGGGTTAATTTAGTTGGTCGAGTTTTTATCATTAAAGCACTTTTACTATTAAGAGGTTATGTGTTTAATTCCTTCAACACTCTTGAGGTCAAGCTTTGTGGTTGAACCAATAGGAAGTGATCTTTTCGGTAGATATGTCTGGTACAAATATTCTATGAACGTGGCGATCGACAATCTACGAGGACCGTGAACCACATAGAAAAAATAAATAAATCCTCAAGATAAACTAGGAAAAATATATGATATGTTTTCTAAGTTTATTTGGAAAAAATAAATGATCCTTTGCCTCAATATGAGGCCAAAAAAGGCCTCAAGGTTTTATGATTTATTAAACAAAAGCAATGTAGGTATTTGATTGGTTAGGAAAAATATTTACTCAAATATTGAACCAAAACTTTATCTTAAGAAATTGGTTTGTATGTAGGAACTAATGTGAAATTGTGATCCAATAACTAATAGTCCCTGCCACTTTAAGGGAGGGACTAATAATGTCTATTGATATAAAACAATCCAAATTTACATATTATATATTATAAATTGGTTTTTTAGTCATCTAAAGATAATATTAAGGAAGGAAAATTAGTATTGCTAACCTAAAATCTAGTAAAATCATTTTAAATTGATGGAATGACCTATTTTAGATGTTAACATTACGTTTGGCATAGAATGAGCGTTTGAGAGTGTTGATTTTTTTTTTACATTAAAAAGAACGATTTCAGCAAATCCCTAATTGCATATTTGGTAAAGATTGTTCGGCCAAATTCCAATAAGGACAAACCTAAAAGGTCAAAAATATAGAATATTTAGCCATTTCCTTAGAAAAATGCTTACCATTTGGTTGAATCAATATCCACAAGTACATCCAAATGAGCTAAAAAACAGATAAAGTATTTAATGCTATGTTCCTCAACATTCAATTAACAAAATCAACCAATCAACAAGGCCAGACCAAATAAGAGAAACATCTTTTTTTAACTAAAACCAAGTTAAAAGTTCTCAACAAATAAACAACATGTTCTCATAGTCATTACAAGATTTTGTGTGTTTGTGTGTGTTAGTGAAATGCATTCATATTGCCAACTACAATTTTACTCCATAAACAGTTAGCTTTCGTTGAACATTATAATACAATTTTCCATTCATATTGCTAATCAACCTGCTTGAGACAAACACATATCCCATGAGCTTCAACCCATTTGAGACACACTTATCTCCATGATATTCCCTTTATGATTGAGACATAATTAACTACATCATAGATCTTATAAGCTTCTCACTTTACCATCAACCATTTCAGACTTACAAATTCAAATCCATGTATATTAGCTAAAAGAATTATGACTAGACCGTGGACAACATTATAAACATATGTACCAAAAACATCAAAATTGGTATACATCACAGACAATTTTTTCAATATGTTCCATCCTCACTATGCTTTGGCTTATGCATAAATACAAACAATTTGCAATAATCTAAAGAACTATCATTTCTATTATGGCAACACACTTCCAATTCTAGAACATAAGCATGATCATTAATTTACTCATAAGGTACTTTGCATTCTAGGAAATTCTAAGAGGGAAATAGGTTTGAACTAACAAATATAAGCATTCACATTTTGCATACATGCCTTCTAAGTGTATTTCCTTGAAGCAATTTTAATACATTATTAAACATATTCTAACAATTTCATCAATTTAATGACAAGAGCTAGAGAAACAACATTAGTACCTAACAATCATTCTACTCATGCTTAGACAATGAACCAAACATCTACAACACCATTCTTTTACAAGTCTTCATATTGATATTAATTTTTACCATCTATAAATGTGATGATAATTTTCCTTTTAACAACGATGAACACATGCACTTTGTACGTTACACAAGCATGATATACTCACACCTTTTACCAATTTAGGTTGTGATCACATTTTAGACAACATAACTTTGAAAACTTAGAAATTGTACTTAATATTTTCTCTATTACTAATTCATCCTAGAAGCTACAATCTATAAATAATTAAACTTCTAACTTTTTTCAAGTTACAAAGCCTAGGAAAACCCCTCAAGTACTTCTCCTCATTTTAAGAATGGTACCCAAGGTAAACCCTAGAATCTTTAAGGCATAAGGCCAATAAAAAAAAAGGTTGGAAACCATTATAATAATATACTCGTTGCTCAACATGTCACTCACAAGAATTAACCCTAGGTGTGGAGGATATTAGTCATTCCTCCCAAGCACCTGAGTTAAACTCAACTGATGATCTAAATTTATGAAGGGAACAAAATGAGATACAAATTTTTAACCAAAACATAGAGATATAGTGGAACTTAACTTCTATTAATAGATAGAAAGTGTTGAAACTATTAAAATGTAGAATGAAAACAAACTAGCTTGATTGGTGGTAGCTTATCTCTTAGAAGAGATGTAACAACTACGTGTATTTTCCAAAGTGGATTACAATGAGGATGAAAGGCCCTTTTTAACATCAAAAGCAATGACCAAATCCTAAACATCCAAAAACCTAACCCTAGGAGATGAAACACCAAAAGACTTGTGGGCCCCATTAGTGTTAGTTTGTACATCAACTTCGCAAGGTCATAAATTTTGCATACAATATTTGTTTGGTGCACTCAATAGCCCATTGGAAAGGTATAGCCAAGAATTACACATGCCATGCCAAAAAAATATCATTTAGGGCCTCAAAATGGCCCTAGAAGTTTAGGACGCGAAAAACTATAGAAAAGCTAACAAGATGGAGAACTATGCTTTGAGCTAGTGGAGTAGGTGGATATCCACTAACATCCACCTAGATCAATTGGCATTCAAATTTCTAGCTTATCACAACTAATTTACAAAAATAATAGCAAATTCATAATAAAATCAAAGTGAAGCTAATAAATTTTGAAGGAGAGTATAGAAATCCTCACCCCTTAAGGATAACCTTTCTTACCTCAAAATTCAAATTAGAATATATTAACTTCCTCTACTATATATATATATATATATATATATATATATAGATATATTCTCTAAGAACATTAACATTTCATTTTCTTCATTTAAGCACATATCCTCCATGGCAATTTCTCCTCAATCTTAAGAGGCATATGTACTTCAATTACAACCATAATTTAAATGACATAACTAGTTGTAAATCCTTCAAAATGTAAATCCTTCAAAATGCCAACTATAAAAACTATTTTTCAAATATAATAAGCATGTACTTACTAGTTCAAGAATGGGTGCCCAATTGTAAAAGTGAAAACATCTACATGAAACCACATGACCAAATACATAATTATACCTCGCAATGATTTGATTCTAGATGCTAAATGAGTATCCAACCTTCAAGTCTTTTAGTGTCAACTAATTTCGACCCAACCATGCCCATGGAAAATTTCTTTCCCTAGGACCCTCGGATTATGTGGGACCTAAAAAGAAAATTTACTAATATAATATGCACTAGTGACGAAATTTCCATCCAATGGTGGGATTTCCATCACTAGACATGTCGAGCAGGCTATTACGCCTTTGATAAGGGGATTAATGTAGTGATAATGCTCAATCTCCTTCTAGGCCACTTTATTATGCAAGTTCAGTTGCACATTCCCTTAACAAAATTTAATAACATTTCCTTATAGTTTAGGTTACTAATCTAAAACCTGTGGAGCCCCTTGTATATATAAGCCTAGTGAGGTTTGACATCTCATCCCATGTAATTTTCCTACTTTCTGTATTTTTATAATTTCCAAATAATTACCATCTAGGCGTTAACCTCACTAGTTCTCGTTTTGTTAATTTTAAAATTAGTGCTTTCTCATCCCCCTAAATTTCACCTAGGGGTTTTCCTCTATTATTTAATCTTCATAATACTCAATTTGTATTTTCATTTAAATATTGCTATTTCAAGCTACATCTCAAAAGTGGGTAATTTTTAGGTCAACTAATGCCATCTTAGGTTCACTTTTCTTTACCTTAGTATGGCTTGACATTTAGAAGGTTTATCTAATTAGCAGTAGTGGCTTCACATATTTTACCATGCACCACTAGCCTCCCCACCCCACCCCCAAATCATAATAGCGAGGCATGTTACCTCCCATAAAAAAAAGTACTCAAAGTAGGGATGTTACCTAAACTCTTAGATAACTTTGTTTTTCCAATCTACTTAACTGCCATATCCCACATGTTTTGTAAGGAAACTATGTGCCACATTATTAGAACTAAGTAGAAATGTCGAAGTACCTCTAACATCCACATAAAACAAAACCAAAGCCTCATGGTCATGTTCCACACCCATATGTTAGTGAGCTAGAAAAACTTTTCCCTATCTCGCACTCATGCACGAATCCCATAAACACATTAAGCATGTATGCCCAAATACATAACATAATCCAAAACATTATTCTTAATCACACAAATTTCCCTTAGTAGTTATTTTTGTCAAACTCTCAACTTAGAATTCTCCCAAACAATCAATATATAGTTGCCCAAATGCATAACATAATCCAAAACATTATTCTTAATTGCACAAATTTCCCTTAGTAGTTATTATTGTCAAACTCTCAACTTGAAGTTCTCCCAAACAATTAATATATGGTTGGTTGTCTGCATCACCCATATCAATGAAAACCATAATATAACATATCCATGTTGATAATTGAATGTTAGACTAAGGTTTTCATTATAAAAAGTTGAATGTTTCACTAATTCGTAAGATAATTTAAAACACCTTTTTTTATGTTGATGTAATCTATTATGCTACCATAATAATATGTAAGATATTCGAAATAAATTTATTTTGCAAGTATATATTATATTTATTTTTTGAAATATATATATGGAGTGTGGTTAAACTACCAACCGTTATAGCAATTAGTAAATTTAAAGTTACTCAATTTTTCAATTGAAATTACGATTTTGGAGTTAGTTTGGTTTGGTTTCTTATGTAGGCTTCTTTGTTAGTTAATTGTCAAAGCTCTCTTTAGTAGTTAATTACTTTTTGTCTTCGATTCCTTTTGTTCTTGTTATTGGAACTCACCTACTAAGCTTGACAAGGATTCCATAAGCTTCATGATTTCAAATATAAATATAAAGTAGTAGGTTTTCAAAGGCTTCCACTTTGATCTCTGGAAGCCCAATACTTAGTAAATGAACAAATTAACAAGTGGGTTTCATAGGCATTAATCTTAATAATTGAAAAATTTAAACAATAATAATTTTAAATTTTTTTATTATGATTTGTTTTTAAATCCAAATTTTTTTTTATGATGATTTGTTTTTTAAATCCAATTTTTTTTTGTTAAGTTTTTGAGACAGCAAAAAAACGAAAAAAAAATGTAAACAAATAATAAAAGAATTTTGTAGTGAGATGGTGCATTTTATAATCTTGAATAAGGAATATATGTAATTCCTTCCATGTTAAATTTAGAGTTGACACTTATCATTTTAAAAAAAAAATAAATAATTACTAAATAAAAAAACAATGTCAACTAATATAACAAACAAATTATAAATAAAACATATTTCATTAATTTTAATTAAAATCATTATAAAAACATTAAAAAAATGTTGATATTATAGCCTAGTATGAAGGAGATGTGTAATTCTTTTACTTTTTAAAAATTTTCAATACAAATTTTAAATAAAGTATTTCAATATCCATGTTAATTAATATATTTCTATATCAAGTTCACATGTTGCACGCAAAGAGTATTTTTTCATTTTTTTATTTTATTTTAATGCTAACTATATATAAAATATTTCAATGCCCACCTCAAGTAAAATAATATTATATCAATTTGATATATAGAGAGAAAAATAAATTAAAGTAAAAAATTTCATATATATATATAATATATATATATAAAGAACCAACATAATCCTTGTCAACCCAGATCTATTAATGCATTTAGAGGGATCAGGTGCAACATTTTTTCTGTGCAAACATTTTTTCAAGTTATGGAATTTAAAAGAGTTTTGCACCTATAAGATATTTGATCTCTTTTCACGCTTGTTAGATCCAGGGTTAAGATGGATTTATATTGGATCAATGACTTTTCATCTTAAGCTTCTTAGGCCCATGGTCAATGAGACTTACATCTATTTGAATGATAATTCTTTGATTTAAATGGTCTTTTCATGTTTTGAAGTCCAACAACCTTTCACTTGTTCAAACTTAACCAAAAGTCGTTCTTCAAGCACTCTTTGGTCAACAAGACTTTATCCATACCTTGAATATGTCAACTTTATACCATTTAACTCCCACTGTAAATCTAGATTTTGAAAAAAGAGCAAGAACTAAGAACTGAATTTGAAAATGAAAGTTCATGCTTTGTGCAGGATTTATGACTCATAGGGACGCCCCTACATCATACTTTCTTGGTTGAAACTTCATGAGCATCTCGTTCATTGGGTTAAAAATTAAATTTGAAGTGAAGGCTGCATAAGTTAACCCAAATGTTCTCTTGAAATCCATATTGTCTCTTCTTAACTCGTGTCCTTATGATAGACTAATAATCCTTGCATTCTTTCTCCTTCATCTTCCTGCAATTTTTTGTTGAAAATTTGTGTGACTTCATCTTATTTCATCTTTAGAATACAACCTTTCCAGTCATTGTCTTGCTATCCTATACCTTTCTCTTCATCTATTGAACCTACATGGTACACATATAAATTTACAATACAAATGTATATGCAATATCCAATCCTTTTGGTAACTATATTTTGTAAGTGTTATTTGAAATCTTATTACAAGGAAAACACCTTATAGTGTAGATTTTAAATGTTACATGATTGGGCAAAATTTTCAAATATTCTTTCATCATTCATATCGAAGGTTTTATTTTTTGATGCTCCTTCTAACAACAAGCATTAGTTTGTTTGTAGTTATCATAACCTAATGCATAAATAAAACTAAAAGCACTAGTGCTTGTATAATTATTATGCACCAACATTATCTTTTTTGCTTAATGATGCATCGATGCTAGTATAATTGATATGCACTAAGTTGTACTTCTTGTTTAATAGCACCTTGATTCTTGTGTGCTTTTATATACCAACCAATCTTTTTTGTTTTTTAGATTCTTGGTACTCATTCACCTAAATATAGCATTGGGACATATTGAGATTTGTATTGTACAAATAACAACATTGATGCCTATATTACCATGTACACCAAAGAGACATGAAATTGCGAGCATTTTGATATAGGATTTTGGCATCATTCTTTGTTACTAAACGTTCGTGCATATATTTGTATAAAACATTGTGTATGTATCATTAAAATGCATTTATTTCTATTTTCATGGCATCTATTGTTTGGTGATTTAAAAAAAAATACAACGCATTAATATGTATATATTTTAATTAATTGTATTTTTTAACAAAAATTCAAATAATTATCTTAAAATCAAATATTTCTTTATAACCATATTGACTTTCATATTTTTATTATTGTGTTATGATATATGATTGCATTAATGCGTTATCCAACAAATTACATCTTTGTTATTTGTAATAATGTAAATAATCCATATATTAATTAATCAACAATATAACATTTTACAACAATGGATGATGCAATAAAATTAGAAATCCATTATTATGAATAATACACCCATCATCACAAACTGGACAATGTAAATATCCATAATAATAATAAAATGTAGGCAATACGTAATTATTACAATTATTAGTAGCATATCCACTTCATGCAATTAGGACAATATGTTGAATACATTAAACAAAATCCTTGATTTTCATAGGAAAATAATAAAAAATATACAACTTTTAGTAACATTAAACTATATTGATTGCCATTTATCACTTGAATTGTTGTCATTGCTTGACATACGTGCATGCCTAATTTCTTGATCACTTCTAGATGATAATGTACTTGGTTTATTTAACTTAATGTTTCTAGATTGAATTTTTTTCAATGTTCTACCTCTTCTCGTTCCATCTAAAAAATTGTAATAAACATATCTACATTTATATGGTAGAATATACATGATTTCATAAATTAAAAAAATGTACCATAGTAACGAGCTCTCATAAATAATACACATTCTTTGAAAGCCATGATCCATGTTGTGTCTCAAAATATCTTCCATTGGCTCTATTCCATTATTTGGTTTTTGTATGTTTAAAATACCACCAACGGAGATCTATATTAACCCAGATCTATCAAGCACCGAGAGGGATCAAATCTCTTGAGGTGCAAACCTCTTTTTATAGGTGATAAAACTTTCAAGAAATGTTTTCACTTTAAGAGATTTATTCGTCTCTACAAAACTTTTGATAGGTATATATCATATATATATATATATATATATATATATATATATATATATATATATATTATTTAATTATATTATATATAATATATATATATATATATATAAATATATATGATATATATATATATATATATATATAGATAGATAGAGTATATAATATATATTATATATTTGCACATTTGTGTTATTGAGCATCAAAGGATATAGAATATACGATGAAATTTGAATTGAAATATAATTAGTTAATATTGATATTCAAATATTTTATTTAAGGCCCACATTAACATATTTTCAAGAAGTGAAAAAATTATTATTTGGCAAACTAATCACTCTTGCAGATGAGAGCGATGTCCCTAGGTTCAAAAACCAAACACTAGAACAAAACAATAAAATACATAGAAACATTCCCTAGATTACCATCAAAATCATAGATGTAAGATTGGATGAATGGTTCATACCTTTTTCGAAATGCTTGTTCTTGTTGTTGTTTGTTATATCTTTCGATCTCGTTCTTAATGCTCCAAGAAAAGATTTACAAAGACACAAATAAACAAATTATCAAAGCATGTGATACATAAATGATTTAACA
>APFE030211811.1:7610-21054 GCA_000404065.3 Pinus taeda
TTATGAAACGTGGTCCTTGGAAGAAAGAGAAGGTTGTAGCCTTCTGTAGGCCAGCACCTACGTACTAGTATCTTGGCTAGTGCAAGAGCTAAGAGGGTTGTAGCTCCATTCTAGGAGAAGCTGGAGAACGAGAGAGGGTTGTAGCTCTCTGTGGGTTGCAGCCTGCGTACTGGTAAAGGACTGCACCAGTACAAAATCATTGTAAAAAGAAGTTTCTAATTAAAAGGAAGATAGAGACGAATTGCAGCACGTGGTTTTCACCCACATTTGGTTTCCACCTTATATCTTGTGTTCTTTTGTGTGATTGTCTTCTACTCTGTTTTATTGTTTCAGGTTACTGTCTATTTGATTTTGATACACAGATTAATGATCAACATCTGTAAGATAAAGTAAATTATAAGTTTGCCTGGTATACGCTGGTTTCCTCATACATAGTTGCGTATATACGCCGTTTTCACTAACTGAAGTAGCGTATATGATTTGGATTTGAAAAAGGAAATAATTGACTTGATAATACTGATTCACCCCCCCCTCTCAGTATTATTTCCAACACTTGGCATATCACATATCGGTGATCGAAGGCTCCAAGGTGCAATGCAACAATGAAATCATTTCGCTAATTAGAGATTAGCAATCTTGCATATCGGAAGTCCTAGCACATCAACAAATGCAATATCAATAATCCTGCATATCGGAGGGCAAGTCCATATCGATGATTATTTTTTGGAATTTTCAAAGATGACACACATTGGGATGTTATGAAGTTCGAACACCAATTGAGTTAAATAACTAGGATTGAGGTTTCTTTGTTAAAATCGTCGGGGAGGCAAAAAAGTGATTTGCAAAGGAATCCGTTGAAAACCTAGGGAAGGTGAGGCCTCTTTCTCTCTCCATTAGGCAAGACACTTGGAGACATCTAGTTGGTTCCAATAAAGATAGATGGCAGTCACAGATGATCTATGATGTGGACACATGGCAGGATCCGATTATTTCCAATAATTCCAAGTGGCAGCTGATGTCAGCATGAGGTGGTGGTACAAAGGGACACATGGTAGGAAGTTTTTGTGTTTTGAGGTGGCCTAATGGGCCATATATTTGTGACATGTGCCACCACTCAGAAGACACCACGTGGTAGTGATGACATCACATTGATGATCGACAATTAGAGGTTTACGATGGTTGGCACATTGGCCACCTTGGGGAATCATATATTAGATGGCTATGATATGAGGGCTAGCAGGTGGTTATCAAGTCTTAAGGAACCAAAGACTAGGGTTGAATAGAGAGGCATATTGGCAATTAGCGATCAGAGATTTGTGTTTGCTGGCATATGGACAACAAGTAGAAATCCCCAATAAAAGGGCTCTGATGTGGTTAATGCTTGGTCGAAGAATTTATAGAACCAAGGGCTTTAAGCTCTTAACAAAGGAAAAAGGCCCCTAGCACAATGCTGAAAAGACTTAGCGCCTCAGGTCATGGCACCCAGTCACTACCCTCGATCCTATGAAGGGAAAAGTGAAAAGGAGCTAGAACAAAAAGGGCCAAGGACAATCAGAATTTTTTTTCATACGTCTATTTGTGAATAAAGTTCTGATAGAGGAAAAGCTCTGATAAAGTGCAATACGAAGGAGAAAAGGCTCTCGGCACAATTTTAAAGGGCTTAGCACCTCAAGGCCATGCGGTGGGTCATGACACTCAGTCATATGGTGGATATTCAATAAGGGTCAGGCATAAGGGTTTTGAAATATCGAAGGTCGACAATCGACAATTTGTAGCATTGCACCACTGTAAAAGTTGCAATATAGCACTGTGATGTAAAAGCTTTGATAGCAAAATACATGATTTTGAAGGGTGGATGGGTCAGTAGCTGAAGAAAAAAAGTACAGGTAGTGTAGTTGGTCATTGGAGATATCCCGTGCACACATTATAGAAATAAATGCAAAACAGAAAATCCATTTCAAAGTATTATAAGCCATGAAGAAGCATGGAGAGTCTTAGTGGAGTGTGTAGGTGGAATAAGATTAAATTCTTAGCATTGAGAGCCTCAATGATGTGAGAATGCCAGATAGGGAGGATTTTGCCTGGTTTGAGTATGGAGTGGACTAAGAATTAATTCTCAGTATGGAGGAAGTTGTCAGTGTTCCCATTCTCATAGCGAATGCAGTGGCAGAGACCAATACCAATGCAACAAGAGAATGGAGAGGCCATGCTAAGGTACAATGTGCGTTATTGAAAGAGGACAGTTTGGTAGCATTGATTGTGGGGACAATAGAGGAAAAAAACCCCAGGATCTCGAATGACCAAAGTGGGGGAATGCAACATAGTTGTGAAAGAGCATGTTCTGCATAGTGAGGTTGTGAGTTCTTAAGCATAAAAGAAGTGACCCTAAGAGCATAACTCTATGAGATAAGGTTGTGAGTTTCATGTATGTTGTGTGAAAGGTTGAAGGTGTTTGAGCACTGATGTGAGCAGAAAGAAGACAACTAAGCATGTGCCATGAGAAGTAAGGTTGATAGCAGACTGTGTGTTATGGAGAGGCAGATAGCTAAGTGCATGAAGTTAAAGGGGCAGGGATCAGAGGGTTGTTGTAGAATGTTGTAGAGAGTTGTAAAGTGTAGCAGAGTGAGTTGAGATCAAAAGTTGTTATCAGGTAGAGTTGCTACCAAATTATAGAGAACTACCAGTTCTTATTTGAGTGTGGGTTTGTGCTCGTAATCAGGAAGTTGGTGCTTGCAATTAGGAAGTTGGTGCTTCCATATCTAGTGGAGCTTGAGAAGGCTTGAGGGTTGGTGCCTCTTGTAAGTTGGTGCTTGCTTAAATCTAAGGAGCTGCAAGTTGGTGCTTGCAACAAATCCATGAGGTCGGTACCTCACATGGTGCTTCTGGTAAGCTATACAGGTGTCTAAAAATAGAGGGAGTTGGTGCTTCCTGCTAATTGGTGCTAGCAAATAATCAAAGGGAGTTAGTGCTTCCTGTGAGTGGGTTCTCACAAAACATATTGATGTAATAGAGTAGGTGCTCCTATTTACATCAATAACAACAACAAGCTTTGTGGTTTTTTCTCGAAAGGGTTTCCATGTGAAAAAACCTTGTGTCTAATGTGTATGATGTTTATTGTTTGTATGTGTGTGTGTTGATTTCATGTTGTTTCTACATTACATATTGATGTTTTTTATATGGATGGGTGCCAAGTTAAATAAGAAAATAAAATTGGCATAAAGAAGAAAAAATTAGCCATAATATTGATTCACCACCCCCCCCTTAGTATTAATATTGTCTCCAAAAAGTCCCACATTCATGCTTGGAATATGGAACAAGGGTGATTGACTGAAAGAAAGACTTGGTTCAACTCAATCTATGGTCGGTTGGTACATGGAAGTCCCTGACTAGGTTGGATATTGCATACATTAATAAGAGATATTTTCCTATTGTATTATATGATTAATTGTAATTGTTGTTATGTGGCTTTGATAGTTGTTCTCTCATGGCCATTATTCTGGTTATATGTTGGTTATAAGCACAGTTCCATAACAGGTTCTAGCTATGGCTCTTGATATGTTTTGATTAGTTGATGAATGGTTAATTAATGCATGAGATAACAAATTTTATTGCAACTATTATGAGAGGGAATTAGACCTTATTGGTGATTCTTAGATAGTTTTTAGACCATATGTTTAGATATGCATTCATGACTTGAAGATTACATGTTCACCATATGTTTGTCGAAATGACTATTATTGTTAGACCTGGTTAGGTCAAGTCCTTAATCAAGTTTTGTATGAACGGATTTGTCCTAATGTTATTTATCATTCTATAAAGTATCATTAAGTTATGGCCAGGGGTATAGAGGCTATCCTGAAATGGTGGCTCAGAATCTAGGACCACACCCTTTGAACTGGAAGTTTTGGGCTATAACCACAACTTTATAGGCTTATGCATACAATTGGAGGAGTATAACCATATGGATGTCTTTTCATGCATGCAGTTGTGGGCCCATGTCACTAAAAAGGCAATCTAACTTAGGGTTTCAAAAATTGGAGTGGTTGTTTAGCTTTTGGGTGTCTTGTAGCTCCTAAGGAAGGTTAATAAGTTCTAGTTTGTTGAATCCACTTCCGTAACTATACTTAGGAGGTTGGTTCATGTCATAGTAGCCCTCAACTCATGTTTACCCATGTAGGCAAGCTAAAGTGGGTAAATGTGGGAGGGGTGGTTACAGATTAGCATCAGAATAGGTTTCCTTCTCTTTGGGTGTTATATGATACCATATTGGTACCAAATGTCTCAGGTTCAAATACTTGGACTAGATGGGAAAAATGTGTTTTGTCATGCATGCATGTTAATTTCTATGTGGTTGTTATGCATGCATTGCCATGGTTATGGTTGACGTGCATGGGTTCATTGTATGCAATTGTTGTTATCATTCATGATGTTGATATATTAATATGATTATGTATACCCATGTATCATGCTAATCTAGATTTATTTTGTAGACGAGATAGCCTCCCCTAATCTTCACTAAGCTATGTCGATTATGTTTATATTTTGTTTATCTAACATGGTATGTTTGCAGGAGGAAGAGAATTAAAGGTTACTAGAAAAATGGTGGACTAAAGTTCACAACACTCCCCTTATAGATAAGATGAGCAACCAAGAGATGAGTGTTTAGTCAATTTAGTATGTCCTAAATTGCTACATTAATTATCAATCCGTAAGTTGTAAATTGATGAAGTCTGGCGCACTGTATGTGCAAGACAACCTCTTTCTTACTTTTATTTTTTTCAATTTTGTCTTGTTTTTGGGGTTTTTTCCTTGTTGGTCTCCTAAGGTGTCTAATGCAAATGGAAATCCTATTCTTAGGTTTTAAGAATACTTTTAGACGGCAAGTATGGATGTAGATTTAAGACAAGGTTTATGTCTCTTATGATAATTTCCAAAACTTAGCACTTCAAAAGATCTCAAAACATGCTATTGATAAAATCAGTACTTGAATAGGAATGTTAATATGCAGCTACTTAAACAAAAGATGGAATACTAATCATGAGGTCATTGCCTCTGCTGCCTATCTAATTACAAAAATAAAATCTAAACTATTGCACTCAAAACCAAAAATTGCAGACTAATGAAACCAAGATCAATTTACTTCACTTATAATCCGATAGCTCGCCAATTAACTTCTCGGGTTAAGCCATGGCACCAGAGATAATGTCAAATAACATGAAGAATTGATATCTAAATTACCTATTTGCAGATTAATGAAAGCAAAATCAAATTACTTCACTTATGATCCGATACCTCGCCAATTAACCTCTCGGGTTAAGCCATGGCACCAGAGATAACGTCAAATAACATGAAGAACTTGATATCTAAACTACCTACTTGCAGATTAATTAAAGCAAAATCAAATTACTTCACTTATAATCCGATAGCTCGCCAATTAACTTCTCGAGTTAAGCCATGGCACCGGAGATAATGTCAAATAACATGAAGAACTTGATATCTAAACTACCTACTTGCAGATTAAAGAAAGAAAAATCAAATTACTTGACTTATAATCTGATAGCTCGCCAATTAACTTCTCGAGTTAATCCATGGCACCAGAGATAACGTCAAATAACACGAAGAACTTGATATCTAAACTAGCTAATAGCAGCAAACAAATCTCACTGAAATGAAAGCATAACAACTGAAATTGAAAAGCTTAAAAAGTTCAGCAGAGAAATAAATCTCACATCACTACTTGATGCAAAAATTATATGAAAAAGATCGAGCATAACCTATCCTGAAACACATTGATCAGTGTTAATAAAAAAAGTATGCAATGCTGCAAAATCATGTACAAGAATAAAACGATTAGCACCATAAACAAATTATGAGAAATATATAGTGAAAATAAGAGAAAATATGCATGAAAACTTTACAAAAATGAAAAGCAAAACCTCAGCCAGCAGGGGCCCTCTGAGCAGCCTTTGGTTAACATGCTGTCACCTCAGAACCACGCTTTACACAGTCATGAGAAAACATAATTTTTTATATTGCAAGATAGAGAGTATGTCTTCTCGTTACAACAGCAAAATGAAAGCTTAAAACAACAGCGTCAATCCTAATATCTGAACTAGCTACTTGTGTCGCAAACGCTTTATTTATACAGGAAAATAGATAAATGTTTTTCTGAGAGAAATCTTCAGTAGAGGACACATAAACAAGACAGAACCCGTAAGTTCAGTCTCTTGGTTTCCATAAACATTCAATCTACAAAAGGTGGATGTTGGATTTGCGTCATGGAGATGGCCTGCAACTGTCAAGATGGATCCACGAATCTAGGAATGGTCTTGGACTTTTCACATGCTGAAACAAAGACCTATTTGATGTAGGACTCCTTGTTTGACCGTCCTTTGACCAATGCCTTTCTTCATGAATTCCGCTGAATAGATAGGACCTTGTCCACGTGTAGATCATTTATGAGCTACCCACGTGCCTCGTTTCACCTACTGACACTTGTAACCTATAGAACAATGAAAGTAGCTGCGGAATTGTGAGTCAGCTGTGGAAAGTGGCTACATTCCTTAGCTGATGAAAAAAATCTAAATCAAATAGCACACACAAGGATATAGTTAGAAAACCACTTAAATGCACTCCTAAAATCAATATGTAACAATCTTTGATAGCTTATGAGGCACTGATGTGGGAAAATGGAAGAGAAAAGGTCTAGGAAAGTGTGTAGAAGAGAGGTAGTTCTGGGGCTCAACATACCCCCACTGTGAAGATGTTGCATGTCCTCATGCAACCAAAACTGTGACTATCCTTCCTTCAATTCATCTTCTCTGAGACTTCTGCTAATACATCTAGCCTTCTCTTCTTCTTCCTTGGTGTCACTGTCATCCTGGGCTTCATCGTTAGGCACCTGTATTTGAGGTTGATGAGGGCTCTGCTCAACCTCCTGTTCTTCTTGTTCAATTTCTTATTTTTCTTTTGTCGCAATCCTAAATGAAGCATGGTATTGTCATAGATGATTTTGTCCAACCTGTTCTATTCTTTCAACGTTTTATTTTCCCTTTTGATATGTCTATTCAGGACTTCTAGTTCAAAAACTTCTTTTTTTAATGATTAGATCAAAACTTCCTGAGTTGTATCAGGCTGATTAGATGAAGTGCCCTATTTTGTTGCAGTCTTTTCCAATGATTCAATAAAATCATACATCTGTTGCTGAGTTGGATCTATTTTTGGTGTGGCATTTCTTGGATTGATCTCAAAATCTAGTTGAGGAAAAGAAGAATGTTGTAGACTATGCTCAAGAGGAGTGATTGCTGGTGATTGTTCTGGTGTTTCCCCTCCTAAGTCTATGAAGTGAGCCCCTTTGTTTTGCACTTTCTTCAACTTTCCTTTAATTCTTGAGCTCCTTCTTAAATTCTGTGAGCTGGTATCTCCCTTCTGTACACTATGTTTCTCCTTTCCTTTTTCTTTTGTCTTAACTGACTGTTCTTTAAGATGAATTAGCCTTTCAAAAAATATTTGCTCTTCTTTTGAAGAAGGTTATGGGGTCTGATAAATGTCTTCAATATTTATTTTCCCCTTCTGTTTCACTTATTTCCCAATCTCAGTCAAGGTTTCAGACAACATCTCTTCCTTACTGGTTTCTCTAGTGATACTAGTAGGATCCCTTTGGATTTGTATGTTTGTTCTTCTTCTCCTACTTTTTCTTGTTGATCTTCCCTCAAGTGTTTTAGGTGGTTCCTGGAAGAAATTTCTAATTAAGAATTGTTACCATGTGTCCTTTCTTTTCTTCAACTGATTTTCAACCAGAATTTTAACAAGGCCTTGATGATAAAGATGAGGCTCCATGTCATCTAGATTTTTCTGAATAGTGGTGGACATATTTTTCAAACTACTTAACAAGAAATAAGACAAATTGATGGTTTGAATCTCCGGAAAATTCATTAATAACCTTATATGGTACATGTACATAGACCCATACCTTCCTTCACACGTAATGAATTTTTGGATTATCAACAACAGACTGGTCCATTTGTCCTTTAGGGTTGAAACAGGAATTCCAAATTTAAAAACGGATATATCCATACTTGGGTTACACAAAATGATCCTCCAGGCCTTTTCATCGAAATATTTATTTTTGAACCATCGTTCTCCTTCCTGTGGGAGCTCCGTTGCTACTGCAATGGATTCCTCCATTACAGGGACTTTAATATCCACCATCTCAACTTCCATGCCATTGAAGGACCTTGCAAGTGTCTTCGTGACTTCTTTATTATGACCCCTGAATTTCTTGATAAACTACAACCACCTTGCTTTCTTTAACGTGCTCTTTAATTACGGATAACCCTCCATGAATTTAGCCCCATCCAGCTTTGTTCTTACCAGAAGGCCCATTCCTTCCTCTTGCTTCGAAAATATCTTTGTAAGTGATGGTTTCATGGAGGCAGAATGGTTGTATGAGCAGAAGATGGAGGATTGAGAAGAAAACCAGTGGTTACAAAATGGGAAGAATACGGAGCATGCAATGAAAACAAGTTCACGAAGCAGAGGCTTGTATAAACAAGCCTTGAACTGGCAATCGTAAAATTGGCGTGAGAGTATGGAAATAGAGTGAGACTGGCATGATTTTGAAATAAAAGGCTACGGAGTGGATGTTAGCAAATTCATAAAATTACTGCAGAGTGGTGCGTCAAAGGAGAGCCATCGTCAATTGTATTACATCTTCATGATTAACCGGTTCAACATGTATAATGCGGACGTACAACTGAGTACGAGTTAGATTCAGAAGAGGATTATGAGGCCGTTGGAATTTGATGCAGAGATCGTGGTGGAGTTATGCAAAGGTCATGGAGGATTTAAGGAAGCTATCAATTCGAATCATTACACATGATGGAGCTTGTGATTTTACAACTATACAGATTATGTGTTCTAAAATGCTATTTGAAATTGATTTTGCTCATACCTTAGAATCTTACCACTTCTGTTCACTAACTTTTGATTGGCTGCCTCTTGTTAGTGCTTTTAGGTGCTGACATCTTCAAAATATTTTCCTCTTCCATACCTATATCTGGTTTTCATCATTACTTGGCTAACATTTGACTGTCACTGCATAGTAACAGAGTATTAGCTGTGGAATCAATAATCAGCTGCAGAATCAGTATTCGGCTACGGAATCTGAATTCGGCTGCGGAAACTGACATAGTGAATAATATATGACTTGCGAAGTGAATGGAGATGGATGGAAATCAATGATGACTGAATGAATGATATATGGAAAATTTAACATGAAAGGGATTTTATTGGTGGAATTTGATGGCGAAATGGAATGAAAAGAAATGAGGTGAAATGACATGAAATGAAACAACTATGAGTAAAATGAGAAAGATTTTTTTTTTGGAAAATATAGGGCATCAAAAGTTTCTAATTTTCGCCCTGTATTTTCTGTATAAGACTGCCAATTAGTGATTGGTTTTTAGGCGTATACAATTTTTTATTTTTTTAGAACAGAAAAGAACAAAGGCTAGGCTGGTGGAGAAGAAGGATTCTTCTTCACTAGCCTTATTGCAGAATTATCTTGAAAGATTTTGACAAATTCATATTTTGAGAGTGGCTTATGATAGATCTTTAATCGGTGACCATTCACAATAAGAGGAGTTTGAAATTCATCAATGGTTTTGATTATTACCGCTCCATTGCTAAAGATTTTGTCAATCTCATATGGCCCAAGCAAATGAGTATGAAATTTTCCTTTGAAATATTTAAACTTGGAATCAAATAGCAATGCCCAGTTTCCTTCTTGAAACTTTTTCTCTTTGATGTATTTGTCATGCCACTTAGCTCTTTGATATTGAACTAGATCAGTTCTTAGGATTGCCTCTTGTCTGATCTCATCTAGCTCATTCAACTGCTCCATTCTACGCTTTTGGGCTTCTGATAGATCCATCCAAACTAAACTAACATCTTGAAGGTCTTAACTTGGAACTCAATGGGGAGCAGAACTTCTTTCCCATAAACAAGTTCATAAGGAGAATGTCCTATTGTATTCCTCCATGTAGTTCTGTAGGCCCACAAGGCTTCAAGAAGCCTTTCTGCCCAATATCTTCTGTGTAGATGAACAATCTTGGTAATGATGCCTTCAAGAACTTTGTTTGTAGACTCCACTTGACCATTTACTTGCGGATGGTAAGGAGTAGATCTGATGTGCTTGACCTTGTACTCTTCCATCAGCTTCTCCACCAGGTTGGATATGAATTGACCTCCCTGATCTGTCACAATTTCTCTTGGAACACCAAAGCAAGTAAAAATATCCTCATAAAGAAAACTAACAACTGAATTTTCAGTAGCAGAAATAATGCTTTGGCTTCCACCCATTTAGTAACATAAGCAATACATACCAATATATACTTCTTCTGTTTAGATGGCGGATTAATAGGTCCAATAAAATCTAAAACCCATTTTTCAAAGGGTTCGATGAGTACATGTGGTTGCAATGGCATCTCATTTGAAAGGGTAGATTTCCCTACTCTTTGGCAGCTGTCACACCTTTTGACATATTGTTTTGCATCTTTGAAGAGGGAAAACCAATAATATCCTAAAGAAAGGATTTTATAGGCTGTCCTTTTGTCAGCAAAGTGTCCACCGAACGGTTCATCATGACATGCCTTAAGAATATCAGGCATTTCATCTTCCCTAACACATCTTCTGATCACAAGATATGGCCCTGTTTTAAACAATTCGTTAGAAATCCATGAATATTTTGAACTCTCCTGAATAATCTTTCTTCTTTCACTAGGAAATAGATGTGGAGGTAGTTTCCCTGTAACCAAATAGTTAGCAATGTCTGCATATCAAGGGGTCTTACTAGTTACTGCAAATAAATATTTATCAGGAAACTTATCCTCTACAGGAGAATCTTCTTTAGTATTCTGAATCCTAGACAAGAAATCAGCTACTGTATTTTGTTTCCCTGGTCTATCAAACACAGTAATATTGAATTCCTGTAAAAGTAGGAGCCCCCTTGTAACTCTGCCATTAGTAACAGGTTTGTTCATTAGATATCTAATCGTAGAATGATTAATATGAATAAAATTTTCATAGCTTGCTATATAATGTCTAAACTTATTGATTGGATGAACAACAACTAAGAACTCTTTTCCAGTTACAGTATACTTCAACTCAGCGGGAGTCAAATTTTTACTGGTATAATAAATGGCATAAGGGACTAAATATTTTTGACCCAACATAGCTCCTAGAGCTGTATCTGAAGCATCTGTAGAAATATGGAAAGGGAGTTTCCAATTTGGTCCTCTCAAGATAGGCACTTCAGATATTCTTGTTTTCAAAGTTTCAAATGCTGATTGACAATCAGGATCCCATTTGAATTCACAGTCTTTTGTGAGTAGTTTGAAGAGTGGAGATGCTATTTTAGTGAAGTTTTGTATAAATCTTCTATAGTATCCAGTAAATCCTAGAAAACTTCTAACATCTTTTTGATAACTTGGAATAGGAAATTTGGAGATGACTTCAACTTTTGAACTATCAACTTTAATCCCATCCCCTGAAATGTGATGTCCTAAAACAATACTTTTAGTAAACATCATAAAACATTTTTCATGGCTTAATGAAAGGTTTGTTTCTTTACATCTTATAAGTAAATTTTCCAAATTTTCTAATGCTTCTTCAAACGAGTCACCATAAACTGTAAAGTCATCCATATAAACCTCTACACAATCATGGATTAGATTAGAAAAAATTCCTAGTACTGCTCTTTGGAATGTTGCGGGTGCATTACATAATCCAAAAGGAAGCACTCGATAAGAAAAATTTCCCCATGGATAGGTAAATGTGGTCTTATCTTGATCCTCAGGTGCTACCTGAATTTGATTATAACCAGAATTTGATTATAACCACTAAAACCATCTAGAAATGAAAAGTGCTTTTTGCCTGCTAACGTATCTAACACTTGATCGATAAAGGGCAAAGGAAAGTGATCCTTCAAAGTTGCTTTATTCTATTCCCTGTAATCAATGCATACCCTCCATTTAACATTCTTTTTAGGTACTATAACCAAAGGAGAAACCCATTGACTATCTGAAATTGGATAAATGAAGTTTACATTGAGTAATTTTTGGAGCTCTTCTTTCACTATCTCCCTAAGATTTGGATTCATCCTTCTTTGAGGTTGTCTGATTGGTCTACTATTTTGCTCAATATAGATATGATGGATGAAAGTCTTAGGATCAATACCTTCATATTAGTATACTCCCATGCAAATGTAGTGGAATGTTTTTTCAAGATTTTGGTTAGTTCTTCCTGTTGTGACTATTCCAATTTTTTGTTGATATTCAATGTTTTACCTGGAAAAATATCAATGGTAGAACTACTGAAATATTCCATAGAGTAAAGAGACATTTTTCTTGATGATAAATATTCAATGTCAGAATCTAATTGAAATTGTGTGAGGTCATATTCCGAAGATGTCTCAAAATTTTCTAATGTGTTCAAAATTGACTATCTTCATTGATTTCAGAAATGGTAAAGACAGGTTGTATAGTGTCCTCATCATCGACCCATTCATTGTCTCCTACTTCTGTAATTGCTTTTTCTGGAGGATACAAATTGAATTTCTTTGTCGAATTACCATCAGAAATGTACATATCCCCAGATCTACAACTAATGAAAGCATCAGCTGTGGCTAGACAAGGTCTTCCTAAGATAAGTGGGTGCTCCCTAGATTACTCTTGGGAGTCAAAATCATGAAATCTACTGGATATTCTCAAGAATCTAAGGAGACTGAAATATCTTCTAATACACCATCTGGTTTGATTATTGATCTATCTGCAAGCTACAGTAAAGTAGGGGCAAAAAGAAGATTAGGAAGTTTAAGCCGTTCCATGGTCTATCTACTTATAATGTTGATAGCAACCCCTAAGTCAATCAATGTGTTTGGAATTTCTATCCCATTTATATGTGTCTTGAAAATTGGACTACCTAGATCTACATACTTCTACATGGTCATTTTTCCCATCATGATACTGCAATTTTTCCTACCAGGTGGATTTTTCTTGTATCTCTTGGTTTCCTTCCTGGTCTTTTGAGACTCAACTCCTTTATTGTTTTTGCTAGAATATGAATCTCTCTAATGGCTTGTAGGAAGGGTATCTTGATACAGACATTCTTTAATTCATCTAGAAAATCATAGTTAGGCAACAAGATTTGTTTTTCCACCCCTTTATCAATTTGTAATATTTCAGGGAAAGGAGGTGTGGATGAAGATGCAGGTTGCTCAACTATAGGAGTTGTGGGGGTTGTGTTATGAAACCAGCTCAAGAAAAGATAGAAAAGATAGATCAACGACTTAGAATTCAGCCTCTTCGAGGGGGCAACCTCCTTTACATTACATAAATGAACAATTCTTGGATGATTCAAATGACAAAACCTCCTTTCTATATAT
>APFE030211814.1:8340-19513 GCA_000404065.3 Pinus taeda
CACCACTAATGAGGGACCAGTTATAATTCCTGCAAAGAATGAATACCAGCTAAAGGTCAATCCCAGCGAAGAAGATAATTTGCAGGACACTATGCAGAACCTTACAAAGATTCAAAAAATTGTCAAACATGCAGAAATACACGGACATAAGACATTACAGGCAATCTCGGATAAGCTACATCAAGATTGCACAGCAAGCAGGCCAGATGCTTTCTTGGATAAGCTACACCAAGATTGCACAGCAAGCAGGCCAGATGCTTTCTGGACCAGGGAAAAATATTTTGTTGCATTACCTTACAAAGAGGGGTATGTTCCAAAAGCACAGAAAGGAAGTGCTAATCATATGTCACCCACTGAACAAGACTTGTGCAAACAAGAAATTCAACAACTGCTACAACAAAATCTGATTGAACCTTCCAAAAGTCCATGGGCCTGCCCAACCTTCTATGTTAACAAACACAGTGAGCAAAAATGTGGCAAGAAGAGGTTGGTAATTAATTACAAAATATTGAATGAGGCTCTCATGCCTATCAGGTATCCTCTTCCCAATAAAGAATTATTGCTTGTTAAAATAGCTAATGCCAATGTTTTCAGCAAATTTGATCTCAAAAGTGGTTTTTGGCAAATTGGCATTCTTCCAGAAGACAGGTATAAAACAGCCTTTAAAGTTCCTCATGGCCAATATCAATGGACAGTCATCCATTTGGATTAAAAAATGCTCCATCTGAATTTCAAAAAAGGATGGAAGATATTTTTGGAGGGGTAAAATATGTAATTATATATATTGATGATTTCCTTGTGTTTAGCAAGGATGTAAATACTCATAAGAGGCATTTAGAAAACTTTTATGAAATGGTATACAAGCATGGTTTAGTTCTATCCGACTCAGAAGAGAAATTTCAGGTTGGGAAAGTCAGAATAGACTACTTAGGATTGCATATAAAACAGGGTCATATCGAGCTCCAGCCTCATGTCCTTCTCCATCTTTTAAAGTTCCCTGATATTCTCCTTGATAAAAAAATGCTTCAAAGATTTTTAGGTTGCTTAAATTACATCCGACAGTTCTATGAAAAGCAATCTGAAGACACTAATATTTTGGAGAAAAGGTTGAGGAAAGAAAAAATTGGATGGTCCAATGAAATGACAACAGCAGTAAGAAACATAAAGAGCAAGATTAGAGAACTTCCTAAACTGAGATTGCCTGTTACTAATCTTCCATTCATTCTTGAAACAGATGCATCTGATCATACATGGGCTGCAACATTGTTACAAAAACATGGAAAGAAAGAACTTGTATGTGCATATGCCTCTGGTAGTTTTGATATCACAGAGGTCAAGTATCCATCCTCCCATAAAGAAATACTTGCCCTCAAAAGAGGAATCCAAAGGTTCAGATTGTTCTTGAAGAGTGTCAGGTTTTTAGTTAGGTTTTTAGTTAGAACTGATTTGAAGCACATGAAAAGCATTTTGGCTAACAAAAAATTGTTAGAACAAGGAAATACCAAAATTCTAAGATGGGCTCTGTGGTTAGAAGGATTTGATTTTGACATTGTCTATAAATCAGGAGATGAAAACTATCTAGCAGACATGCTGACAAGAGAAGGAGCTCCAGAAATTAAGGACATCAAGATGTTCAAACCTCTGTACAAAGGGGAAAGTTCTTCGAATAAAAGTCCAGTCCAGTCTAGTGTCTGTCAGTCAAAAATTTGTTCAATCTCGATTTGTAGCCAGTGCAAATTTGAATTCTGCTGGGATTGTTTTGTTTTAAGAGTTAAATCATTACCAGTAGAAGTCATCCAAATCATTTTGCAGAAGTGGTTTGATTCAGAGACTGGCATGGTAGCTTATCTCAGTGAGTCACCTTATAGGGATAGGCCATCGCGTGTTTATTATTCACTTTCTAGAGAGCCAATTCCTATCTGTTTTGGTTTTATCCAACATACAGATTGGACATGGCAAGATTACTTCATCCATTAGAGGGCCAGAATACAGGGTTATGTTAGAGTCATTGTGTATGCAACACAGTTAGATAGTGGAAATAATTGGTGGAGTCCCTGGTTTAAATTGTTTATGTTCAAGTATATGCCTAAGAGTGAGCATATTTGCAATTTTAATTTCCGGGAGACCATTAGTACCTTAATGTGGGAGATTCATATTGCTGCTCAATATGACTACACTGTAGAGTTTGAATTTCTTCATTCTGAAACAGAAGTAGCCCTGCTAGACAGCGAGCAAGACGAACCATCATTCAGTGTGAAGGTCAGATTCCATGGAGAAATTTCTACAGATCCCAGGATGAGACCAGTAAATGTATTCCATTTTCCATTTTTCTGCTGTTTTTTGGAAGTAGCACCTCCATGGCTTGATGATTCCTTGCCAAATGATATATTCGCCCCTGACATAGACCAACTTTTAGAGATAAATGATGCAAGACAGTGTTGATTCAGACGACTGGCAATACAATAGTGATTGATGTATATGATCACTCATCTGATATCATGTGCATTTCCAAGTTTTCGTGGATTTTTCTTTAAAATATCCACTTTGTAATAAGCATTTCTAGTTTTCGTGGGTTTTTCTTTAAAATATCCACTGTGTAATACGCTGATTTTCGGCCATCCTGTCTATTATTCATATTCTACTTTTTCCGTGGGTTTTATTTAAAAAAAAAAAAAAAATATCCACTGTGTAATTATCTTGAGCCGATGTCCTAGATTCCGGCTGTCATGACTCCTGTTCATACTCTCCGATACGTGTCAGATTCGGTCCCCACATGGCACTGCCTCTAAGGGATGAGATAACAGGGCAAGTGGGTACTTCTAGCTTTCTCTTACTGTTTGTCCTTTGGTTATGATTTCCTGCGTGATATTCATACCAAAAGGATATTCCTCCTGTCAGAAGTTTTCGGTAACAATTTCCACTGGTTTACGTACTAAGAGACTATAAATACTAGCATTGGGGGAGGGGCATTCGAAAATTAAGAGTCTTAGAATCTGAGTCGAATTTTACTCCTGCTCTGCATCTGCGGACATACTGTCTGATCTGCTTGCACCACGAGCTGAGTTCAAAGTCTTTAGGTGATTCGAGAAGCCTGCGCATCAGTGCTAGACGCTGGTGTGAACCTAAAGTGGCCGGATCAATAGAGGAGTCTCAATCTATCTGAGGAAAAAGATCCTTTTGTAATATTCACATCCATATATGAATAAAATCATTCTGGGCATATTTCTGCAAGTTTTACCTTCTGTGCAAGTTTCGTCTTTTGTATTTCTGCAAGTTTTACCTTCTGTGCAAGTTTCTTCTTTTGTATTTCTGCCAATAATCCTATTAAGTGGTTTCTACTTCTAAAAGGGATAATATAGTCAAGGTACATCCTTCAAGAGGTGGTGGAATGTGACAAATATGTGAATGAAGTAGGGAATGAGAAGGTCCAACTCCGGTCACATGTTGGGGTACAAAGGCAGTTAATAAGGAGGGAAGCCCACACTTGGGTTTATAATGTGTAGGAAGGAGCAATTGTGGTACATGAGGTGCCCTGACCTTGATTTTTTCACCCTTTTTTATGTGCCTCTTTCTTTTTTATGATTTTGTTTGAGTAACTACTCGGGGCTGAAGGGGTTAGAGCATAGTGTATAAGATATTGTTAAAATTGGAAACTAGGGTCAAACTCCACATGGGTTATCTTATTTATGACAACGGATATTTTTGTTGGATTCCTCTCTCCGAGAAGTGTAGGATTGATCTAAAGATCATCCGATTTTGACATGTACAAATGAAGTTATGAATTTATTTTGATTATAGACAAATTGTCAAGGTCGACCAACTAACTTATGTAGGCTCAGAAACCCAACAGTCACGTTTCTTCATCCTCAACGTTTGCTATAAATACATGATTCCTTATCCTCATTTGGACACACTCATCTACACACTTCTCTCTCTCTCTCCTCATTGATTGGGTACAGATTTTTGGGTCTCTGTCCACATGACCGAAATTTTCGGAGGTTGAAATTTCAGGACAGTTTGACCAAGCATTGACCATCACGCGTTGACCTCCTTTGATTGTGCTTTTGTGAGGGCTATTTCTGTTTGGGCAGGCCGCATTTCTAGGCATAGAAATCAAGGTTCAAAGTTCATACGTTGACTTTGACCAACGTTGATTGCAACTAGGGCTGACCGCAGGTTGGCTGTTTGACCAGGCTGCTTGACCAGATTTGACTGGGCTGATTTTTGGCTGTTTTGAGGGCTGATTTATCTTGCTGAAGTTGACCAATTTGTTGAGGGTCAAATCTGCCCTGTTGACCAACATTTTTTCTGGTTAGGGCTCTTTTGTTGCTGTTATAAATTATCATATTTGTAAATTGTACTCTCTCTCTCTCTGCTGAAGTATTGAATTACCAATCAAGGGTTTTCCCACATTGGGGTTTGTCCCTGGCTGGTGCCACATCTTGTGTCCTCTTGTCTTGTCTTGGCTTGTCTTCTACTGTTTATGTTTATGTTCTATTTGCATTTTACTATCATGTTGATATGGTTGCTAAATTAAGAAATTGATGTAAAATTGCTCTAAAGCATAGAACATACCATTGCCTAAACTTAACATGGTATCAGTGCTGAGGTGAAGACAAAGCCCAAGCAAGAGTGAAAGAGAAATCACAAAAGACTTTTGGACAAGGACAAAGGCTCAATGGGTTGCTTATCCTTCTTCCCGGCTGAAGACAAGCTTCATGATATATCTGACTATCATGGATGGAAGATGTCTCTTGATTTGACCGTGGAAGAAAAAGAAGAGATGGATTATGTGCAGGGTAAACTATATGAGCCTCCTTCAAATGCACTGGTTGCTTGCTATAAATACATGATTCCTTAGCCTCATTTGGACACACTCATCTACACACTTCTCTCTCTCTCTCCTCATTGATTGGGTACGGATCTCTGGGTCTCTCTCTCCACACGATTGAAATTTCCGGAGGCTGAAATTTCAGGACAGTTTCACCAAGCATTGACCATCATGCGTTGATCTCCTTTGACTGCGTTTTTGTGAGGGCTATTTTTGTTTGGGCAGGTTGCATTTTTGGGCATAGAAATCAAGGTTCAAACATTGACTTTGACACACTGCAACTAGGGCTGACCGTAGGTTGGCTGTTTGACCAGATTTGACTGGGCTGATTTTAGGCTATTTTGAGGGTTGATTTATCTTGTTAGTTGGGAGGCCGAAGTTGATTGAAGTTGACTAATTTGTTGAGGGTTAAATCCACCATGTTGAACAACATTGACTTTTTTGGTTAGTGCTTTTTTGATGCTGTTATAAATTATCAGATTTGTAAATTGTACTATCTCTTCTAAATTGTACTATCTCTCTCTGCTGAAGTATTGAAGACTATAAGAAGAATTGATCAAGGGTTTCCCCACATTGGGGTTTGTCCCTCGCTGGTGCCTGGTGCCGCTTCTTGGGTCCTCTTGTCTTGGCTTGTCTTCTACTGTTTATGTTTATGTTTTATTTGCATTTTACTATCATGTTGATGTGGTTGCTAAATTAAGAAATTGACGTAAAATTGCTCTAAAGCATAGAATATACCATTGCCTAAAATTAACATTGTATCAGAGCTGAGGTGAAGACAAAGCCCAAACAAGAGTGAAAGAGCAATCACAAAAGACACTTGGACAAGGACAAAGGCTCAATGGATTGATACCAAAAATAAAGAACACTGACCAGTAAAGAACTAACCTTAAAGATAAAGCTTTAATTCGACAGACAAATCTGTAGACGGATATCTGATCCTCAGGCGACTATGCGTGAGTCTCCACACGACCTCTCTTCACAGGTCTTCACTCAAGCGCCTTACAGCTCAAACCTCTTTTGGATTACAGGAACTGTCCTCAGACAGGCGACCGAATAGGCTTCGATATTAATCACAATAGAAAATTACAAAGCGTATTACAAACAAAGTCTCGACTGATCAGGATGCCCTGAATGTTCAGCCAACACTTTCTTATATAGACTCTAAAAACTAGTCCTATCTAAAAATGGACGTCAAAAGGAAAATTATTGAGGGTCCTGTCGGTATCTTTTTCCACCGACGGTGTCTACTCAATCTTTCATGTACAAAGGAATCTTGTCACAACATGTGACCAATATTATCACATTGCTGACAAAAGATTCTACCACGTCGGACTCCTGGTCTCCCACAAATCTTCTTCGGACGATCCTGGAGAAGGCTCGTGCTCATCCAACAGTTGCTGGTGGTATTTGTTCATAAGTCGGTTATACTGTTCGTCGATTCCATCATTTGGATCTTGTGCATCTGCCATTTCTCCTTTTTCTTTTTTCTGCATTATTGGTGTCCGACGAATGCTACTGACGATGATTCTCCCGTACTAATATTCGTCTTGATCTTATGGAGGCCCGGTTGTTGTGAGGTATGCATCAATTCTTACTTTTCCCATTTATTCAGAAACGGAAGAGCACTAAATTCAATATCAAGGAACAAATCTTTAAAAGCATTCCGTGTTGCAGGCGATCTCTGTACTGCCAGCTCGATCCCATCGAATAATTCCCACTTAAAAATCTGGAACATGTTAGTGGAGCTTTCAATAGCGTGCTGGATCCACAACCGACAATTTTCATTTAAAATGTCTTTATGCTGCCACCCAAGTTCAAAAATTATTGATGTGCATATCCTTTTCGAAATCATTAGACTGATAAGGTGGATGACATTATTGTTCCAGTTTGGAGATAAGATTGAAATTGTCACTAGTGCCTTCTGATTAATAATAAACTTCAGTGCTTTAGGCTGTCCCTGTAATTCTTCAAGTTTATTCAAAACTTGCAATTTTTCTACCAGTCTCAAATTTCCAAATTCATGGAACCATTCAGCATGCTGTTTAATTAATTCTTGATTGTTACCAGTTTCAGTACTGCCAATCCTTTCATGACTAAAAACTTGAGCAAATGGATTTGGCTCTATATTATCTCTGATTCTTAGACTGTGAAAATCCCAAGGATAAACAAATGCTTTCAAATATTGTACCGTTCTTTGGATACACTGGGATACTCTGGTAATTTGAATCTTTTTACATTCTCCTCCTCTGATCTCCCAATCATTTCATTTGTCATTGGAATTTCTTCTAAATCTAGAACCTTGGCACCTGTATACAGGCTGAGTGCAAAATCAACACCTCCTATGATCTGGTAATAATTCAAAATTCTTAGTGTCCAAATCATTTCTTTTGTATAGGTGCTAGACCATCAGTCGCTTAAACTTCTGAAATAAAGCTTAACTTTCATATTTGGCAAAGAAAAGATCTTTACCAAATTGTCATCTAGGCCTAAGGAGATGCCTAAGTTCTTTGACTGCCATGCCCGACATTTTCTAATCCACTCATTTCTTCTGAGTTTGAATCCGGCCACCTTTTTAATTTCATCTGTTAAAAATCTGGCGTGACTTTCTAGAATTCTAAATCTATCTACAAATGTAGCAAAACTATCATCTTCTGGTCCTTTGCCTGGAATTTCCCGGAATTTCAAAAACTGAATATTTACAAGTTATATACATCTTATTCATATCTCTGGTCAACGAATCTGTCAAGAAGTTTGAATTGCCTTGAATCCACTCAACTTCAAAATCGAACTGCTGAAACCAGATTTGCCAAGCTAGAATTCTGCCTTTTGCAATTTGTCTTGAAATGTTGGTAGACAGAAAATATTTGAAGTTTCTAGAGTCTGTTTTAATCAAAAACTTTACTGGGGTGAGATATACCTCAAAACGCTGAATTCCATTGAATATCGCTAACGTCTCTTTTTCAGCTATGAAGTAATTTTTTTGACTTGGTGTAAATTCCCCAGAATCATATCCACACAAATTTTCTTCAATTTCTCCCTCGGTATTTTTTCTTTGCTCTAACAATACAGTTGCCCAAAAATCAAGTGAAGCATTAGTTTGCAAAATAAGTAAACCTTCACCTGGTGGTTGAAGTCGTGGTAAATGCTGACATTCTTCTTTAAGCTTCTTCACTGCTTCAGTAGCCTCTTCAGACCATCCTTGATTGATGTGCCTTCTGATCGGAGCTGTCTTCTCTGATAGATTTGGGATATATTTGTGGAGATAATTCAAAACTCCAAGAAATCTTTGAATTGTCTTTTTGTCCTTCAATTCATCAGGAAATTGTGTTAACTTTGTTAGCACATGTGGCTGCATTTGAATAGCACCATTAACAACATTAATCCCCAAGAAATCAATGCTAATTTGAAATAAGGACATCTTTTTCTCTAACAGAACAATTCCATGTTTTCTAATTTCTTCAAGAAAAACTTCTAAATGCTTTAAGTGAGTCTGTACATCAGGGCTATGAATTAATATATCATCTATATATGTAACTATGAAATCATATTTAGCAAAAATATAATCCATCCTTCTTTGGAAAAACGCTGGAGCGTTCTTCAGGCCAAACAGAACAACTTTCCATTGATAAAAACCTGCTGGACATATGAAAGCTGTTTTGTGTCTGTCTTCTGGTTGGATCTGGATTTGATAATACCCTGACTTCATGTCAAATTTGCTGAACACCTTACTGTGTTGAATTTTCTGCATAATAACTTCTGGCCTTGGCAATGGATAATTAAAATTCTGAGTGATAGCATTAAGAGGTTTATAATTGATAACCATTCTTGGTTTTCCTCTTACAATCTCAGAATGGTTTCTTACTAGAAATGCTGAACATGAATAATGAGATTCACTTGGTTCAATCAGCTGCATTTTTAGTAATTCTTGAATCTGATTCTTAATTTCTTGTTCATCTGCTGGTGTGCATGGAATCAGTTTCCCCTTGACTCCATTGTCATGTAAGGTGACTATTTCCTACATCGGACTTTCAGTTTTCCAAAATTGCTGTGGATTGTCCGAGCAACTCTTTAGAAGTCTCTTTCTGCTTTGTAGACCAATTGTGTCTATGCATGCTAACTGTTTAGTTTTATTTTCTGCTTTGTCTTCATAAAATTGTAGGACTTCTTGCCAGTCATCTGAATCTTTTACCGGCTTTCTAGTTTCTACTCTTTTTTTTTTTTTTTTTTTGACTATTTTCATACCTAGCTTCAGAATTTGCAATACTTAATCTAGGTACTGATATAGCTTTGTTCTTTAAATTTATTATCAGCTTGTCCTGGCTGATAGTAACAGGTAGCATAGAGTTTATGAATGGCAATGCCTAGCATCAAACTAGCTGAAGGGTCGTAATGCTGAATTGCAGAAATTTTTATAATACTCCCCCCAACTTTTAAAGATATATTGTCTACATAGTGTGTGAGCTGAAGGTTTCCACAAAGGTTTAAAAAGAGAAGGTCTTGCTAGATTGTTAGAACCTCCAGTGTCTACAAATGCATCGACAGAAATCCATTGACCTTCTACTTGTACTTGCACTGGAATATAGATCAGACTGTCTGTCTTAACAATCTTTTTTAACAAAGTATTCTGTTCTTCTCTTGGACACTCTACTTGTGGCAAACTGGTTGATGGCGTTATCCTTTTCTCATATGGACAGAAAGAATTAAACTGAGATAAAGGTACTTCAGGTTGCTTACCTTTGTCTCTTCTGACTGATTTTATGTTCTCTGATTCATCATCTGAATCATCTTCTGTCTCGCTTGTTATTTCAATATCTGAAGAACTTTCTTCGTCACTATAATGTTGTTCACCGGAAAAATCTGAACTAGATGGACAGATATTCATTTTCTGTACAAACTCATTTTCATCTTCACAATCTAAAACTTCTCTTAGAATAGAAGTTAGAATATATACATCAGAAATTTCATCATCGGATTCTACTACAGATCCTGAAACTCTTCAATATCTACACAAGCTTTTAGTTTACTGGACGATTTCTGGGGCACTTTCTAGCAAAGTGTCCTTTCTGTTTACAAATGAAACAACAGTTGTTGTTTCTTGGTTTGTTTCTCTTTTTCAAAAATCTGAATTTTCTAAAAGGCCTCTTTGGGTTTGATATTCTTTTGGGCTTGTATTTGCCATACCTCTTAGGATTTCTCCTTTGACTTAAAAGGTGTCCATGGCAATACTGATCTGCAGACATCTGAACTTGGAGTGATGTCGTGCTCTTTCTTCTGCCAACATAAATATTTTACCTTTTCTGATACTCTGAACAGAAGATCAACCCAATAGATTTGATCTAGACCTTTCATTTGTATTTCTAGATCCTTCATTATTAGATCTCCCAAATTGCCTGGTAATTTTGACAGAAATGCAATTTTTTGAGCAACGTCATTAAAAGGATTAGCTTTAAAGACTTTAGCCATGAAATCTTTACCAAACTGATCTAAATACTTTAGATCCTTCAATTCCATACGGCTAAGATCAGTTAAGAGCTGTTTTTTCTCATCTACTGGTTCTGGCACAAATTGTGTCTTTAACAAGATTTCTAATGTGGACAAACCAGCATTCATGACGGCTAGTCTTTCTGCTTCTGATCCTCCCACCCACCAATCAAAAACAACGCCTGCCATTCTTTTTTCAGCTAGAATCATAATAGACAAATTGTTCAATTTTGTAGTGACTTGCATTTGATATAATGATCCTATCCAAATCCTAATAGATTCACCTGGATTAGATGAATTATCAAGATCTAAAACATAGCCACTTGCATTTGCAGAGAACAAATCTTCTTCGATTCTAGGCTATTTTACAGCTTCTTTCAGAATATGGGCTTTATTCTGATTTTTTATAGATGGCAGAATAAAAGATGGAAATTTTATTGCAGCTTGCTCTAATGTCATGACTTCCTTTTTTGACTCAAAAGGTTTATCTATTTTACATAGCCACTTGCATTTGCAGAGAACAAATCTTCTTCGATTCTACGATATTTTACAGCTTCTTCAGAATATGGGCTTTATTCTGATTTTTTATAGATGGCAGAATAAAAGATGGAAATTTTATTGCAGCTTGCTCTAATGTCATGACTTCCTTTTTTGACTCAAAAGGTTTATCTATTTTACATAGCCACTTGCATTTGCAGAGAACAAATCTTCTTCGATTCTACGATATTTTACAGCTTCTTCAGAATATGGGCTTTATTCTGATTTTTTATAGATGGCAGAATAAAAGATGGAAATTTTATTGCAGCTTGCTCTAATGTCATGACTTCCTTTTTTGACTCAAAAGGTTTATCTATTTTA
>APFE030211814.1:21928-39263 GCA_000404065.3 Pinus taeda
CCGGATATCTCACCAATTATTTGTACAACTGGACCTTAGATCTTGACTTTAATCTCAACTTCTTTAAAATAACATTTCTTTGAAAGTTTGAACAAGATTGGAATGCAGGAGGGTTCCAACTTTCAGGGTCTTCTACTATTTCATGTTCATTTATATCAAATTCAACATTTCTACTGTCTACTTCTGATATTTTCATGTTCATTTATATCAGATTCAACATTTCTACTGTCTACTTCTGATATTGATCGTTTATCAATAGTAGAAAAAGATCTCAACAAACTAGCCATATTGCAGATACAAACTATTCCAGAAATCGACTGAAGGAGCTTTTATCTACTCAGCACAATGTAAAACAAAGATGCTTTTCGAAGGCTTTCTTGCTTTCTTCAGATTTTGTCTATAGTATGTATGTGATCTAAGATAAAACTCCTAGGAACGAGATATGGCTCTGATACCAAAAATAAAGAACATTGACCAGTAAAGAACTAACCTTAAAGATAAAGCTTTATCTTTAAAGTTAGTTCTTTACTGGTCAAGTGTTCTTTATTTTTGTTGCTCATCTTTCTTCCCGGTTGAAGACAAGCTCCATGATAAATCTGACTATCATGGATGGAAGATGTCTCTTGATTTGACCTTGGAAGGAAAAGAAGTGATGGATTAGTGCGAGGACCAAGCACAATAGCGCTGAAGTCAAAGCGAAGAAGATTATTAGGGATTCCATTGACAAGCACCTGGTGGTTCGAATTGAAGACCTCCAAGGAAATCTATGACTGATTGGTCAGCATGTTCAAGGTTAGTAATGCTAATCAAATTCTATTTCTCAAGAATAAGTTGAAGGATATTAAGAAGGGAAAGGACGAGGATATTCAATCCTATTTCTTGAGGATTACTGAGATCAAGAATGATCTACGATCTACTCTCGATTGGAGAAGTCATTCCTGATAGGGAACTTACTCTCACCACCCTTGGAGGACTCCCACATGAGTGGTATGTATATAGAACCACCGTCCTCAACAATGATCGAATTCCAGGGTTTGAAGAATTGATGTCGAGATGCATTTAAGAAGAAACAAGAATGGTGGAGTAGGAAATGCCTTCTAATAGAAGCAACCCCACTGCATTCTTCGCTCATGCCAAAAGGAGAAATAATGGAGGGTCTATAGGTCATTTCCATGGAAAGCTTGGGATTCCATTGATAAGCACCTGGTGGTCTATATTTTCGAATTGAAGACCTCTAAGGAAATCTATGACTGATTGGTCAGCATGTTCAAGGTTAGTAATGCTAATCAAATTCTATTTCTCAAGAATAAGTTGAAGGATATTAAGAAGGGCAAGGACGAGGATATTCAATCCTATTTCTTGAGGATTACTGAGATCAAGAATGATCTACAATCTACTCTTGATTGGAGAAGTCATTCTTGATAGGGAACTTACTCTCACCACCCTTGGAGGACTCCCACCTGAGTGGTATGTATATAGAACCACCGTCCTCAACAATGATCGAATTCCAGGGTTTGAAGAATTGATGTCGAGATGCATTTAAGAAGAAACAAGAATGGTGGAGCAGGAAATGCCTTCTAATAGAAGCAACCCCACTGCATTCTCCGCTCATGCCAAAAGGAGAAATAATGGAGGGTCTAAAGGTCATTTCCATGGAAACCCTGGATCTAAGGGAGGAAGGAAGGGAAGGTGCTTTGTTTGCAATAAGTTTGGCCATTATGCGAGGGAGTGTCCAAATAGAAGGGACACATCGCATGATGATGATCATAATCATTCTAGGGGCAACTTCAACAACAACGATCAAAGGAATGGCAGGTCCAATGGCAAAGGAAAAAGGAATGTGGGACATCAAGGAAATGGTCGACCCTCCAAGAAATCAAGGAACTCCAGGTATGAAGCAAATGTTGTTAACAATAAGCAAAAAGAGTACTCTTATGTAGTCCCTCTCCACTGTCTCTCCTCCGGACACTATAGGAAATTGGCTGATTGATAGCGGTGCCTCAAGGCACTTCACCGGATACAAGGAAGCCCTCTCTAATCTGATAAAAAAGGAGACAAACTTGGAGATCATCCTTGGAAAGGATGCCACCTATCTCGTGAAGGGAGTAGATAATGTTACTCTTCAATTGAATCAAGGTAACACTATTCATTTGCAAGAAGTACTATATGTACCTGATCTCAAGAAGAATTTGGTGTCCATTTCAGCCATGGAGGACAAAGGATTTTTTGGAAAAGAAATTTTAAAGATGCTTTTACTCTTGGGTTCAGGGTTTGACACTTTGTATCAAGTTGGAGGAAGTCCATTGGGAGCCATGTCTTGGGACACATCTCTACAATCTGAACTATGGCACTAGAGGTTTTCCCATCTTCATTATAAGGCCCTACCTGATGTGAGACAGATGGTCACAGGTATGCTCGAGTTCAAAGTAGAGCATGAAGGTGTATGGCCGGGATGTGCCAAAGGATAACTTATAAAGGAACCATTCCCCTCAAGTAATAGCAAGGCCACAAATATATTGCAAAGATCCACTCCGACATATATTGTATGATGCTCGTAAACTCCTTGGGAGGATACTTATATTATCTCACTTTTACGGATGATTATTCTCGTAAGACTTGGATCTACTTCTTGAAGAAGAAGGATGAAGTGTTCACCTGGTTCCGACACTTCAAAGCCTTTATCGAAAACCAATCCGAGAACAAAATCAAGATATTGAGGACTGATAATGGGACCGAGTACGAATTCAATGAATTCCAAGATTATTGCAGAGAAGCTGACATTAAGGAGACTACAACGCCATACACTCCTGAGCAGAAAGGAAGAATCACTCTATTGTAAAAATTGTTCGTGCCATGCTTCATGATCAAGGCCTTCCGAAGTTTCTTTGGGTTGAAGCTACAAATATTGTTGTGTATGTTCAAAATCGGTGCCCTCATCAAGCATTGGATTCCAAGACTCCTGAAGAAATGTTCAATGATAAGAAACCCGATGTCTCTCATTTTAGAATTTTTGGAAGTTCCGTATATTTTCATGTGCCGAAAGAGAAAAGAAGCAAATCGGGTGCATCTGGGAAGAAAGGAATGTTTGTGGGCTATAGTGAAAATTCTAATGGATATAGAATTTATGTGGTTGGTCAAAAGGAAGTTGAGATAAGTCATGATGCCACCTTCCATGAAGATATGGCCCTCAGAAAAATCAACAACTTTCCTAAGGAAGGATAAAGAAGTTGACGAAACGATGCCTGATGTTGATGATCTTATGGATCCTATAGATCCTCCTCCTCATGAGCCTTCCTCCTCCAAGAGGAGACCCTCATGGCTTAGGGAGACTCTCGAAGATGCTGAGAAACATATTGCACCAAGGGGGACTTTCCGTGAAAGCAAGAAGCCGAACAGGTATCAAGGATACTTGACCGTCATGCACTATTATTCAAAATGAGCCTTCATCATTCGAAGAAGTTGTGAAGCAACAAGTATGGAAGGATGCTATGAATGAAGAGTATGATTCAATTATGAAGAATGATGTCTGGGATGTGGTGCCTAGACCCTAGGACAAATCGGTTGTCACCTCCATGCGGCTTTTCAAAATCAAGCATGGAGTTGATGGTAGTGCAAAAGAGTTCAAGGCTTGCTTTGTTGCTCGAGGCTTCTCTCAAAACTTAAAATGAAGGTGTAGATTATGATGAGATATTTGCACCTGTTGCTAGATACACCACCATCTACTCGATCATAGCCCTTGCTGCCTCGCAAGGATGCAGCCTACATCACATGGATGTCAAGACCACTTTCTTGCATGGTTCAACAAAGAGGAAGTCTATGTGGAACAACCCGAGGCGTTTGAGGTTCATGACCGGGAATCTCATGTATGCAGGTTGAAGAAAGTTCTCTATGGGTTGAAGCAAGCACCTCGGGCTTGGTATGAGAGGATTGATAGCTATTTGATGAAGCTCGGATTCACTAGAAGTGAAGTCGATTCGAACCTTTACTTCAAGATTGAAAATGATAAACCTCTCATTCTGGTACTTTATGTGGATGCCCTCTTTCAGATAGATGCAGACCTTCTCATTCACAAACGTAAGAGGGAGTTATAACCGTGTACAACTACTATTGATGGGGATCTGATGTCCAAATCTCATGACCGTGTTAGACTATGTTCTTTCTTTCTTGCTCGCCTTCTTTCTTTATCTTGCCAACCTGCATTCTTTCTCTTGGCTTCTGAATTTGAGATGAAGGACCTAGGACTGATGCACCACTTCCTAGGGTTGGAGGTCTGGCAAAAGCTAGGTGAAATTTTCCTATCTCAAGGAAAATATGTTGTGAAGGTATTGGAAAGATTTGTGATGGTGGACTGCAAGCCTATAACTACCCCGATGGAACTTAACTTTAAGAAGTTATGTGGTAGTGCTGCTGGACCTAAATTGGGAAATGCTTCTCATTATCATCAACTCATAGGAGCACTGATGTTCTTGGTCAACTCCTGTCCAGACATATGTTTTGCAGTTAACACATTGAGCCAATACATGGTTAAGCCTCGTCATATACATTGGATTCCTGCCGAGAATCTTTTGCGATATCTTTGAGGTGGACTGAGATACACTGCCAGAAATGTGAGGCTGCATGGTTATTTTGATGTTGATTGGGATGGTAGTGTGGTGGATCGCGAGAGCACTTCTGGATGATGTTTTTCTTTGGGTTCTGCTTCGATATCTTGTATGAGCAACAAGCAAAAATCGGTTGCGTTGAGCACTGTCGAGGCCGAATACATAGCTGCTAGTATGGCCTCCTATGAAGTTGTCTGGTTGAGGAAGCTCTTCAGTGAGCTGTTTGGACATGAGCTGGATACCATCGTGATCCTCTGCGACAACTAGAGTGGGATCCAATTATCAGAGAATCCCGTTTTTCACGATCGCTCTAAGCATATAAATATCAGGTACCACTTTATCCGGGACATGGTACAACGAGGAGAAATAAGGCTCCATCACATTGGAATTTGGGACTGATGAGCAGATTGCCGATATTCTAACAAAGCCCCTGGGGAAGGTCAAGTTCTTGGCCTTCCGAGAGCGACTTGGAGTTGTGGAGAGACCCTCTTATGCGGGTCATGTATGAGATGGACATTGAGCTTTGGGAGCTCCGAGGGGGCTTGGGGTACCATAGGGTGAGTGGTTTAGCCTTCCCCTAGATGTTTGCTGTGTATAGGGTGAGTGGTTCAGCCTTCCCCTGTGATACCCCTTGGTGACATGTAGGCAGGATGAGTGGTTCATCCTTCTTTTGCTGAGACATCCTAACCCATGTAGTCTGGGACTCATGGGAAGTACCTCTCATTTGGCCCATGAATAGGGAAATGAGGATAGGGACCATAGTACTACCGATAGACGCATCGTGTACTCCCTATGCTAGGATGACCGATATTGATTTGGGATCAATGGGAACTGACTTCGGGTTAGTAGAAAATGCTATGATACATTCTCGATCACTTCTTCTTCTTCATAGTTCAGAAGAGCAGAGCAGAACAATGCAGAGCAATGCATTGATAGCAGAGATAGTACAAATTGGCAAATGGATTAGCAGATGGAGTTTTCCCTAGTTGAGAGGGAGTGTTAAAATTGGAAACTAGGTCCAAACTCCACATAGGTCATCTTATTTATGGCAGTTGATATTTTTCTTGGATTCCTCTCTCCGAGAGGTGTAGGATTGATCTAAAGATCATCCGATTCCGACATGTACAAATGAAGTTATGAATTATTTTGATTATGGACAAATTGTCAAGGTTGGCGATCAAACTTATGTAGGCTCAGAAGACCAACAATCACGTCTATTCATCCTCAACGTTTGCTATAAATACATGATGCCTTAGCCTCATTTGGACACACTCATCGTTGCCTCATTTGGACACACTCATCCCCTACTAGGGGTTGGGACAATCATGGGTTCCTATATGATGAAGAAGGCTCATAGAACCTGTAGGAACCAGGGTGATGGCCATGATGGGGAGAGCTCTTGTATTGGCTTTTGCCCACGCGCTAAATGTATTTGTTTCTGCCATCCTTTTGCATTTTGTGGTACATTTTCCTATTGAATATGGCCATATATGCTTTTATCTTCTTCTTTTTTCAGTTGCATTAACCTCCGGGCTTCATTCCAGGCCATGACCAAGGCGTGGGCAAGGGGAAGGGGCAAGCTAACCTTATGTGGACTCAATGGAGGAATGTGGACCGAGACGGGATAGTAATGGATGGAAAGAGGGTAATATAAGTGGATAAGGGAGCGGGTCCACACAACCAAAATCAGGGTTTCTCGTGAAATACCATCCCTGGAACCAAATGGTCAATAAAAGAGATCCCACGGGACTAGAATCCAAGGTTAATTCCTAAAAGGTGTCTAGGGGACATAAACACAGACCTAGCCCATTCTTTTTGCCGAATTCCGCCATTAATCCATGCCCAAAATTGTCCATGATAAGCAAACTACAATACTACAAGCATACCTTTAGATTCGAGAGGTCCACCTTCAAACATACGATCATGGCAGATGGGTGAGGGATTACATGGCCGGCTCAGGTGGTGGATAAAATGGCACAATGAGCTAGTTGGCCCTTGCAAGGGGCTTGCTAGCTGCCGGCTGAGATGGTAGGGGCTTGCTGGCTGCCGGCTGAGGACCATCTTGGAGGAAAATATTTCTCCTAGGTATATTAGGATTTTCTCTGCAATAGCTTTGTGTAGATGTTCTGTTTTCAGAGTTCTCTCCTTGGATTCCTTTGCTTCTGTTAAGCCCAAGTCCTTTTTAAATGATCTGGGTCTGCCTTAGGACGACCACTGAGGCACAGGACAACCACGAGGCACGCTTGCCCTGACCCTCCTCAACAAGTTACCTTTTTGCGTATGTGGTAAGACGACACCACAATGAAATTATTGTCACCCCCTTCAGACTCTTGACCTGCGTGCCTCTCAAGTGCCTCTCCTCGGTTTTTAACAGACACAAAAGTTTTATAACGTAAGGCATACATATATTAAATAAAAATCAATTAATTCATACATATATTATATAAAAAGTTATAATAATCAATTAATTAACTTTCGTTAAATTGAATTTAATATTAAATTAAATTTATTAAACCATAATTAATTTAACTAACATTATAACATTATGACCAATAAATTGTCATTAATTAATTCAATTAATTAATGTATAATTTTTAAATTTGGTATTAATACATGATTATTCCGTGTTGGCATTAATTAACCATTAATTGCATAGTGAACATTAAATGCAAGTTATACCTTTCAATATCAAGTTCAAAACAGGTGAACTTTTACCAGTGATAATTTTATTATATTATATTAAACATAATTAATTCATTAATGTATAATTTTTAAAATTGGTGTTAATACATGATTATTCCATGTTGGCATTGATTAACCATTAATTGCATAGTGAACATTAAATGCAAGTTATACCTTTCAATATCATTGTTGAAATAGGTGAACTTTTATCAGTGATAATTTTATTGTATTATCTTAACCACGTTGAGTTACCATGAAAGTAATTTGACATTGCGTTGAGATCATTAATTACACAAAATTGTTTATAGAGACTATGGTTAACGCAGGGGTGTTACAAACGGGTTGTAAAGAACTCGTGCATTGCCCTAAAAAACGAGGGCAACTGAGTTGAAGGCGGTGGTTGTGATTTAATTCATATCATTTCTATGTCTAGCATGTCGACCCTACCCATCATTCTTTATACAACACCTTTAATGATCACCTTCATTCTGTATTTTATTTCTTTGCAGCTGCATTAAACGTTAATTTACCAAGTAATTCAAACTATTCTCATTTCCCATTTGTAATGATGTGTTTCTTAACCAAGAATTTTGAAAGATTTGTGTCGCTTGATTTTTCTTGTGATACGTTTCAAATAATGACGGTATCCTTAGCCTTAGCTAAATGTACAATGGATCTTAATTTAAGTCCTAATTAGAAGGCACATATCCAAGTAATTCAAACTATTCTCATTTCCCATTTGTAATGATGTGTTTCTTAACCAAGGATTTTGAAAGATTTGTGTTGCTTGATTTTTCTTGTGATACGTTTCAAATAATGACGGTATCCTTAGCCTTATTTGATACGTTTCAAATAATGACTGTATCCTTAGCCTTGTACAAAATGTACAATGGACCTTAATTTGAGTCCTAATTAGAAGGCACATATCCAAGTAATTCAAACTATTCTCATTTCCCATTTGAAATGATGTGTTTCTTAACCAAGGATTTTGAAAGATTTGTGTTGCTTGATTTTTCTTGTGATACGTTTCAAATAATGACGGTATCCTTAGCCTTATTTGATACGTTTCAAATAATGACTGTATCCTTAGCCTTGTACAAAATGTACAATGGATCTTAATTTGAGTCCTAATTAGAAGGCACATATACAAGTAATTCAAACTATTCTCATTTCCCATTTGTAATGATGTGTTTCTTAACCAAGGATTTTGAAAGATTTGTGCTGCTTGATTTTTATTTGATACGTTTCAAATAATGACTGTATCCTTGGCCTTAGCAAAATGTACAATGGATCTTAACTTGAGTCCTAATTAGAAGGCACATATACAAGTAATTCAAACTATTCTCATTTACCATTTGTAATGATGTGTTTCTTAACCAAGGATTTTGAAAGATTTGTGTTGCTTGATTTTTATTTGATACGTTTCAAATAATGACTGTATCCTTAGCCTGTACAAAATGTACAATGGATCTTAATTTGAGTCCTAATTAGAAGGCACATATACAAGTAATTCAAACTATTCTCATTTCCCATTGTTATGATGTGTTTCTTAAACAAGGATTTTGAAAGGCACATATACAAGTAATTCAAACTATTCTCATTTCCCATTGTTATGATGTGTTTCTTAACCAAGGATTTTGAAAGATTTGTGTTGCTTGATTTTTATTTGATACGTTTCAAATAATGACTGTATCCTTAGCCTGTACAAAATGTACAATGGATCTTAATTTGAGTCCTAATTAGAAGGCACATATACAAGTAATTCAAACTATTCTCATTTACCATTTGTAATGATGTGTTTTTAATTTCTTAACCAAGGATTTTGAAAGGCACATATACAAGTAATTCAAACTATTCTCATTTCCCATTGTTATGATGTGTTTCTTAACCAAGGATTTTGAAAGATTTGTGTTGCTTGATTTTTCTTTTGATACGTTTCAAATAATGACTCTATCCTTAGCCTTAGCAAAATGTACAATGGATCTTAATTTGAGTCCTAATTAGAAGGCACATATACAAGTAATTCAAACTATTCTCATTTCCCATTGTTATGATGTGTTTCTTAACCAAGGATTTTGAAAGATTTGTGTTGCTTGATTTTTCTTTTGATACGTTTCAAATAATGACTCTATCCTTAGCCTTAGCAAAATGTACAATGGATCTTAATTTGAGTCCTAATTAGAAGGCACATGTACAAGTAATTCAAACTATTCTCATTTCCCATTGTTATGATGTGTTTCTTAACCAAGGATTTTGAAAGGCACATATACAAGTAATTCAAACTATTCTCATTTCCCATTGTTATGATGTGTTTCTTAACCAAGGATTTTGAAAGGCACATATACAAGTAATTCAAACTATTCTCATTTCCCATTGTTATGATGTGTTTCTTAACCAAGGATTTTGAAAGGCACATATACAAGTAATTCAAACTATTCTCATTTCCCATTGTTATGATGTGTTTCTTAACCAAGGATTTTGAAAGATTTGTGTTGCTTGATTTTTCTTTTGATACGTTTCAAATAATGACTCTATCCTTAGCCTTAGCAAAATGTACAATGGATCTTAATTTGAGTCCTAATTAGAAGGCACATGTACAAGTAATTCAAACTATTCTCATTTCCCATTGTTATGATGTGTTTCTTAACCAAGGATTTTGAAAGGCACATATACAAGTAATTCAAACTATTCTCATTTCCCATTGTTATGATGTGTTTCTTAACCAAGGATTTTGAAAGATTTGTGTTGCTTGATTTTTCTTTTGATACGTTTCAAATAATGACTCTATCCTTAGCCTTAGCAAAATGTACAATGGATCTTAATTTGAGTCCTAATTAGAAGGCACATATCCAATTATATAGTGTTGGCTATACAAAAAAGATTTTGGGAAATTAATTATTGCATCCATAACAATTGAACCATGGATGCAATTTGCTAAACCAAGTGCCAAAGATTTTGGGAAATTAATTATTGCATCCATAACAATTGAACCAAGTGCGGGTACAAAATTATTTATTTTTCACTCGTAAAATTATACTTGCATATATGGCTAAGAGTGTCCTTTTTACTCTTAAAGAGTCTAAGAGTGTCCCTTTTACTCGTAAAGAGTCTTCATCATTGAATTTAATTTTAAGAATAATTTTAATTCTTATTGTAGCAATATTTATTCCAGCTTGATTTAATTGTTGAGTTTTTTTACTATTTTCAACAATTTTCTTTGAATTTAATTGTTGAGTTTTTTTACTATTTTTGAAAATTTTCTTTGAATTTAATTTTAATTCTTATGGTAGTAATATTTATTCCATCTTAATTTAATTGTTGAGCTTTTTTACTATTTTTGACAATTTTCTCTTCAAGTCAATGAAATTTAATTCTTATTGTAGCAATATTTATTCCACCTTGATTTAATTGTTGAGTTTTTTACTATTTTTTGACAATCTTCTCTTGAAGTCAATCCGTTTTACTCGTAAAGAGTCTTCATCATTGAATTTAATTTTAAGAATAATTTTAATTCTTATTGTAGCAATATTTATTCCAGCTTGATTTAATTGTTGAGTTTTTTACTATTTTTGACAATTTTCTTTGAATTTAATTTTGATTCTTATGGTAGCAATATTTATTCCATCTTAATTTAATTTTTGGCTTTTTTACTATTTTGACAATTTTCTCTTCTAAGTCAATGAAATTTAATTCTTATTGTAGCAATATTTATTCCACCTTGATTCAATTGTTGAGTTTTTTACTATTACTATTTTTTTTTTACAATCTTCTCTTGAAGTCAATTTCTTATTGTAGAAATATTTATTCCACCTTGATTCAATTGTTGAGTTTTTTACTATTTTTTTTGACAATCTTCTCTTGAAGTCAAAACTATTTTTTTTTGACAATCTTCTCTTGAAGTCAATTTCTTATTGTAGAAATATTTATTCCACCTTGATTTAATTGTTGAGTTTTTTACTATTTTTTTTTGACAATCTTCTCTTGAAGTCAATTTGAGTTTTTTTTACTATTTTTGACCATCTTCTCTTGAAGTCAATATATATAGATTTAATTGTTGAGTTTTTTTACTATTTTTGACAATCTTCTCTTGAAGTCAATATATATATTCCTTCGGTTATATTATGTGGACCATGCATATATAACATTTTGTATTAAAATTTGATTATGCATCCTTTATATATATACTTATTTACCTTTACCTATTTGTTATACAGTGTATTTCTCATTTTTCGTGTAGTAGGGTTCATTGAGAGTATCCATGTTGGATACTCCTTTTGATGAGGAATCAAATTTTGCATCCAATGAATATTTCCACTCGAAATTAACTTGAAAAATAGTTTTATTATTTTATTATTTTTTAATATTTTTAAGTTTTTACTCCGAAAATAGTGAATCATCCGCCATGGTTGACATCATCATCTTGAATCCTATTGGTTCTCATAGAGTTTATTTTGGTGGTACATTTTTCTTAGGAGGCCCATTTTAGACCTCAAAATTCCTATAATGTTATATAATTGTGCATCAAGTGTGATCACTTTTCTTGGAGGAAACTTTGTTTAAGTATTTTCGAATTTAAAAATGCTATATTAACATTGAGAATCATTAATTTTTAATTAATTTGAATCCACAAGAGAAAAGGGATGACAGATCAGAGTCTCACAGAAGATTCCAACTTAACTTGGATATCCACCAGAGAAAAGGGATGACAGATCAGAGTCTCACAGAAGATTCCAACTTAACTTGGATAGCCATACTGCACCTAGTTGAATTTAATGTTGAACCCTTTGCGGCTAGGAAAATCCATTCCCTTTTTGAGTACATTCTTAATTAATGTGGTTGGGCCAATTTTGATAATTAGCAAACTCGCCAATTGCTGGGATTGTGAAGGGACAAGTCAATTAGGCAGTGCCCATCCTGATTTCCCCTCCTCACGATCTGAAGAGACAACGTGCTTACAAACTCACCGTGGGCAAGTAGTGCCCTCTTAGTTGTACCATGAGATGCATCTATGTGGCCTATACATACACTATCCCACTTGCACTGGGGTTGGATATACCTTTGAGAAACTTGTGTTAGAATTTGAGCATAACATTGGGAATCATTAATTTTTAATTAATTTGAATCCAACAGAGAAAAGGGATGACAGATCAGAGTCTAACAGAAGATTCCAACTTAATTGGATAGCCATACTGCACCTAGTTGAATTTAATGTTGAACCCTTTGCGGCTAGGAAAATCCATTCCCTTTTTGAGTACATTCTTAATGACAGATCAGAGTCTAACAGAAGATTCCAACTTAACTTGGATAGCCATACTGCACCTAGTTGAATTTAATGTTGAACCCTTTGCGGCTAGGAAAATCCATTCCCTTTTTGAGTACATTCTTAATTAATGTGGCTGGGCCAATTTTGATAACTAGCAAACTCGCCAATTGCTGGGATTGTGAAGGGAAAAAGAAAAAAGTCAATTGGGCAGTGCCCATCCTGATTTCCCCTCCTCACGATCTGAAGAGACAACGTGCTTACAAACTCACCGTGGGCAAGTAGTGCCCTCTTAGTTGTACCATGAGATGCATCTATGTGGCCTATACATACACTATCCCACATACACTATCCCACTTGTACTGGGGTTGGATATACCTTTGAGAAACTTGTGTTAGAATTGGAGCACCAGTGTAGATGTGAACTTAGAGGGAGCGCTTTGGCCTGCGTTGGACCATTGATCTACTTCTCGATTTTATCTAGTGTTACTAGCTTAGGCACATACATTGAATTTGAAGTGTTGGGTAATTTCTTTGGCTGTGAAACCACTTGTGCTTGTTTCTAATTGTTAAACCACTTATTACGAGTCACTTGTTGGGGTTGTGAAACCACCAATGCTTGCCTTTCGTTGTTAAATCACCCACACAACGAATCTTTGGGTGCTTGCTATTGTTGTTGATTTTTGTAGCATTGGATTTGCTCTAGCCTCGAGATTTTGCAAAGATGCTAAGACACATGCATTCTCCAATACTCAAAAATCGTGTGGAATTGATGATTTAATTAATTAATTTTTTTTTTTTTTAAATGGTTCCCTAAGTCTAAACTTAGGAAATCTAGTTAATTAAAGGGTATTAATTAAATCCGGTGTGGAGTGAATTTTCTAGAAGAAGACGAGATTTTGCAAAGACGCTAAGACATGCATTCTCCAATACCCAAAAATCATGTGGAATTGATGATTTAATTAAAATAATTAATTTTTTAAAATGGTTTCCTAAGTCTAAACTTAGGAAATCTAGTTAATTAAAGGGTATTAATTAGATTTGGTGTGAATGTTCTACAAGAAGGATCAACTCCCAGTTAATTATCTTTGATTATGTTTTAATATCTTTGGCTTTGATTTTGATTATGTTTTAATCTTAGCCATTCGTGCTCCAACGAGAGATTATAAGGAGCTTGTTAATCTTTGTCTTTGACTATGTTTTAATATCTTTGTCTTTGATTATGTTTTAATCTTGGCCATTGGTGCTCCAACGAGAGATTATAAGAAGGAGCTTGATGGGCACCTGGATAATGCATCGAGTGAGAGAGATCAAGAGATCGAATTTCTCAAGGGTGGCAGCGTTGAGTTGCTTGAGTAAGATCGAGTGATCTTATTGCACAGTGTGAGGGGCAGTATAGTAGTTTGGAGGAGATTTTTCCAGATCCGAAGAGTACAAGGCAGAGAAGGCATAGGGAAGTTCAGAGAGACAGCTCAAAGCTTCAGAGGGAGTTCGAAATTCAGCTGGGAGAGTCGAGATTTAGTGCCAGAAGCCAGGGTGTGAGATTGGAGGGCCAGAGGGTCGAATTTCGAGACAATAGGAGATCAGAGGAGGAGGTGACGCAGAGCCCAAAGATTGTGATGCAGATCTGCGTAGGTTGGCGCAGAGGCAGCATGGGGCTAGCCTTCCAGAGCTTGATCAGTCTCGGATCTTTAGAAACAGTGTGAGATTTTTCTCACTAACTCTTTGCCAGTTTATTCTCTGTATCAGATTGCTAGTTTGGGCATCTAACGATATGTACTCAGAAACTACTGCATAATAATAAAACCCTCGGTTGCTGCACCGATTTTCCCAAGTTAGGTTTTTCCGGGGACATTGTCCATAAACAACTGTGTAAATGTGTGTTTATTTCTTTATAGTGTAGTATTTAGTTTCCGCCATATTTATTTTGTGTAGGCTGCAGTGTATGTATTTCGATATTTGTTGTAGAAAATTGCAAGTAATTTGTTTGAAAGAATTTAACAAATAGGAGAAATATCATCAGTTTTCCTGTAGTAGGAATCGGGTCACCGATTTTTCAAATGGTATCAGAGCACAAATCGTAAGCCAGAGAGCTTAGAGCAGACAGGAAGGAGGAGGTTTGAATTCTTGCCTTTGAAACAGTTCGAAACCCAGAGGTAGTGCAGTCCTTGGGCCAAGGAGGTCGAAGTTTTGAGGAAAGATCGCTTTCTCTAAGTGAGTTGACAGAGAAATTCGATTTCCAGATCAAAGCTTTCTAGAGGCAGAAGGGAGCAACATATTTTTCCTTGCAGGGTAGATCTTCAGCTGGGACACAATTATTTTGCAGTAGTTGCTGGCAAAATAGCATCAGAAGGAGAGAGGAGCACACACGGAGGGAATTCCTTTCTCAGAGGACTATTAGCTAAGAAGCTCAAATTTTCCTAGTAGAGCAACGATAGTTGTGTGCAAGATTCATTACTCTAGAAGGGAGTGCAAATAGCTACGCAGCAGCTGCGCAGAGGAGAAGATTTTTCCTTGCAGGGTAGATCTTCAGCTGGGACAATTATTTTGCAGTAGTTGCTGGCAGAATAGCATCAGAAGGAGAGAGGAGCACACACTAAGGGAATTCCTTTCTCAGAGGACTATTAGCTAAGAAGCTCGAATTTTCCTAGCAGAGCAACGGTAGTTGTGTGCAAGATTCATTACTCTAGAAGGGAGTGCAAATAGCTACGCAGCAGCTGCGCAGAGGAGAAGAGGAAGCAATTCCACTTTTTTAGGAGAGATGGCATCAATTGGGTTGAGAGATCAAGATTGGGTGGATGAAGCCTCCAACTATGTGATTTGGACCTTCTATATGAGCATGATCTCAAAACTTATGTCGATAGCATGGTAGCTGTACCCGCCAATGTAGATCCGCTCAAGAAGTAAAAGAAGGAGATGGCGAGGGCTAAGAGATTCATTCTCGATGGAGTTCGAGATCATGTGGTATCCCACATAGTTGCCCCACAAATGTGGTGTTGATTTGGGGTAGCATCAGATGTGCTCTAAGCCTCAAATTTTGCAGGGAGGCTTGGGCACATGTGTTCCAAAGAACCCAAAAAGCGTTTTGGGAAATTACACCCAGAAGGAGATTTTATTAAAATAATTAATATTTTTAATGGGGTTCCTAAGTCTGAACTTAGGAAAATTAAAATGTTAATGGGTATTAATCTAATCAGGGGTGAAACTTCTAGAAAAAGCCACAGGTCAATCTTGAGCCTTTGATTAAGATATAATCTAGGTTGTTGGTTGTCCAACAAGATATAAGAAGGGGCTTGAGGGTCATTTGGAAAACACACAGAGATAGAGAAAATCGATTTTCTGAAGTGAGAAGTTCTTAGGAGGAAAAATCGATTGAGGAAATCTCTTGCAGTTGAGGTGTAGGGATAGCAACTTCCAGAGAGAGAGATTCTCAGCCGGAGATACATCAGCAGAGAGAGGTAGTGAGAGATCTAGAAACCTTGACGCAGAGGCTGACGTAGGGCCAAAAGGGCCACGGAGAACTAGCGTAGAGGGAGAGATAGGAGTCCAAAATCTGTAGAGGAATTCGATTTTCAGAAGCCGGGAGTCGAGGTGTGAGACCAGGAGGCAAAAATCGAATTTCCTGGGCAGTAGATTGACCAATTAGAGAAGTGACACAACACCCAGACAGCTTGACGCTGCGCTGGTGCAGACAGCATAGAGGTAGCCAGAAAAGCCGAGGGGCAGTCAGTTTGGGGCTGGATCAGCCAGGATTTCTCAGTGATTGTGTGAGGTAAAACTCATAAAGCTTTTGCCAGTATTTCTCTCTTTAACTGAATAACCCTGTGAGGTATTCAATGATGTATTTAGATTTTGCTACTGCATAATAATAATAAACCCTCAGAGTTGTTGCACTAGTTTTCCCGCATTGGGTTTTTCCATTTTCCTTGCTCAGTTTCTATGTTTTTGAATCATATTTAGTTGGTGGAGGTTGCTTTAGTATTTACTTCAATGTTTCATGGAGAAATATGAAGTAAGATTGTAATGTAATTAACAATCTAGGTGAAGTAGATTCAGCTGGTTGCAGTAGGATTCCTAAAATTGTTAGATCTAGGAATTTTCACATGCGGGAGGCATTAGCTACATTATATGAAGGATCTTCCGAGCATTGGAAGATGTACTTGGAGGAGACGCTGAGATGCATGAGGATGCAGAAAAAGGAGTGTGTAAACCCCTTCCTTACTAGACTTTAGGATGTCCAGGACCAGTTAGCTTCAGTAGGATCAACGCCCCAGCCTATAGAGTTTGTACGATTAGTGTTGAACAATGTTTCTAAAGATTGGTAAGTTTTTGTCCAGAGTATCCGGGGCAGAGAAAAATTGTCAGATTGGGAACGTGTGGGTTGATTTGCAGCAAGAGGAGATGAGGTGTGATCTGGTGAAGGCCACCATTAGTGGGACGAAGGGAGTGAAGGAAGAGGAGGATGTGGCCCTTGCGTCAAAGGGGCAGTGTGGTGAGCTGGGCCACTACAACACTCAGTGTCCTCTCAGAAAGAAGGACAAAGAGGAGAAGCAGGGTCAACAGGCTGCATCCCGCAGATATCGACAGGTTTTCCACCAGATTGGAGGAAGAGTTTTCCATGATCGCCGAGATGCCTCCAGGGGTGAGGTGGGGTGATCTGGAATTGTAGTCCCAGACAGCTATAGGATGGGTAGGATCCTTGAGGAGGTCCACCTCATGAATCAATACCTTGCTACGGGAGCCCAAGACATGTGGTAGTAGGATCGACTAGTGGCAATTGGTGCAGTTAGGTG
>APFE030211817.1:3905-26777 GCA_000404065.3 Pinus taeda
AATATATTAAAATGGGTGGCTGGCCATGCCCCCCACTGGGACCCCAAATTATATTACATTTTTGGGCCATCAGAGCACGACCCCTGTCGCCCCCCCCAAATCTTAACAAAAATTAAATTTTAAGTTTGGCTTGGCAGCCATCACCATGCCGAGCCCTCCATCCAAACACCACATGTAACCATATGTATATGGGGTGGGCGCAGGCCACCAAAGGTGGACCTGACCCACACACCTAAAACCATCAAATTATGCTGATAATTTTGGTAAGGGTGTCGGCGGGGGTTGAACCCTCCCAACCCACGTGGCCGGACCCATGAATACAATGAACCGTAGTCAACCCGGTTCCAATGTACCACAAAGAACGATCCACAATATTTAAAATGCGCCAACAAGTTTTGGTTACGGGAGTTATGGGGTAGGCCGCCCAATGTGGACCTGACTCCCAAATACATAGGTTTGTTGTTTAAAAAAAACAATAAGGAATTAAAATGGGATGGGCGGGGTTTGACCTCCCGACCCCTCCTCAACTAATGCATAATATTACCAATCCGCCTGAACTAGTTCTTGGTTAAATCCACCCAAGAATTAATATAAAATTTAATTTGCATAGTGTGCCAGGAAGGATGGAGGGACTAGGAGCAGACATGGAATTCGAGGCAATATTTTTTTAATTAATTTTTAATGAAGGTGGAACCATGACTGAGCAAAATTTCCTTTTGGAGGGTGAAATTTTTGCAGTGTCCAAATTGGACAAACTTTATGTCGATCTTACACCTCTTGACAACACAAACCCAATGGCGCAGTCAGTTTCCTGATCTGAGCAGCCGATTTGCAGAGGACTCAGAGGAGGGAATCTTTGAGGAATGTAGGGGAAAACTAAAAGATTCCTTGAGCCCCAGATTTCCACTTTCTTAGAATTCAGAAATTTGATAGTCGATTTTGCAGTATTCGACGCCAAAAATCTGATGGTGCATTTAGACTTTCCATTTGCTCATTTCATTTCTCAGCCACTTTTCTAAGTGGAGTGTAGGTGTCAACATTCATCTGTGAGTAGTCATTTCCATGCGATTCGATGCCGTGAGATCAATGGTCCGAAAAACTGTAGCAATTTGACATCCTCTTCTTCAGATGGCCCCAGGATGTGAGGTATATGTAGAGGTTCATGCATTTATCTTGCTATGCATTGTGCTGCACAGATCCCTATTTGATGTTTGATGTGGGATCTTGTTTCTTACTTGTTTTCATGATTCCTACCTGATGTGATGCATAATCATTTGAGGGATGTACTTGTTGTCATGATTTTTCATGCTTTGTTTGATATCCCTTTGTCGTCATGTTGATGGGATACTCATGTTTTCTTCATGTGTGTTTGCATTGAGATCCCTTTTATGCCATGTTGGTAGGATGATCATCATGCATGAGTTTGTCTCATACTGATAGGAGTCCTTTTGACTGAGAGTTCTTGTAATGGAACATCTCTTGGAGCCACTCCTGCATGAGGGCATATTCCTTGTATGATAGCGACATCACCTCTTATGCACATCATCAGTTTTGATAGCACTAAGTGCAGCGACCTATACCATCTTGACACCAAGGCCCGGAGACGTAGTCCCTCCTGGACGAACTCCATTATCAACGGCTTATGTTTTCATATGTTGATGATTTTCATGTTCCTCTTCTTTACAATATGTAGATGTATTCATTTATATTCTTTAAAAATGCAATTTAACACATCACGAAAGTAAAATCTCTTGGAATGGTCCTTCATCACACCCATACCTAGATCAAGTAGTATCAGAGCGGTATTTGCATGGATGTTAATTGCAAGCGTGAACAATGGAACATGCAGTGACAGAGGATGAAAAAGTGATGTTGGAGACCATGCTTAAAATTTCCAAAAGATTGGAAATAATGTATGAAAATCTACAGAAACAGACAGAGGAAAAGGAGCGATTGCAACTTCAATTGCAAGCCATAGAAGAGGCCCTGGAAGAACTGAAGCACAACAACCAGAATCTTCAAATAGAGAATGTTGAATTGAAGATGCTTCTACATGAAGAGAAAGAGGAGAAACAAAGTTTGTTACAATAGCTGCAAGCAAAGGAAGAGGCCTTGGAAAAGCTGCAGCGTGACCCATGCGAGGTAAAATGTGATTCTCTGAATTCATGTATGTGTCCTGATGATGACTTCACTATTTTTGAAAATCATACCACATGAATTGGCTCCAAAATGTTGAAGAAAATGAGGTGTGAAGGAAAAGGCTTGGATGTTAATGGCCAAGGCATTTTCAACCCCATCAAAGTAGAGGAATTACCATGTCGAACAAGACTTGGGTATGTTAGAAAGGAATTTGGTGAATGTGTTGAGACAGCTAGCAAACCACCAACAACAAATGATGAGAAGCCCTCATCAGTTCTTTCCACATCAATAGAGGAGGTAAAACATGTTGATTTCCTTTCAGTTTTGTCTTCACATAGTATGATTTTTGTTGGAGATTTTGAGATCCCAATTATAGGGACAAACATGAGGCTCATTACTAGGATGAGGCATAAGGAGGAAAAAGAACTTAGTGTTAATAACCAAGGCATAACTCAACCATTGGAGGTTGTGCAGAGACCTCAATTTGTAGGCTCGAGATACACCAAGGGAGAATGCTTGAAGGTGTCAGATGCTTCCGAGAAATTGTTGAAATCATTGAGGAAAGAGAATAATGGGAACACATCCCCATCATCCCATGGTAGTTTCCATTGCAAGGAAAGAGTTGAGGTGAGCTCTCATCACCATACTTACACCAGAGATGGCAAGGAAAGGTATAACCACTCTCGACATTCGAATGTTCATTTCGATTATAATCATGTTGTTAATTACGAGTGTAAAAATGGCACCGAAAAACTTGTACATTTTGTGGATTACATAACCATACATTTTCAAAGTGTTGCAAAAGAATGGCAGCACACAAAAGGATGAGGCATGCAAGACCCTCTCAACAACAGCTTAAACAGATCTGGAGAAAGAAGATGTATTGATGTCATTGCAGCAAAATTGGCCATCAAAGAGCCACTTGTTGGAGGCTCCATCCAGAACAACACCTTAAAGACAGAGTGTTGGTGCATGAACCAGGTGAAACGATTGTTTGACAAGAAAAACCGCCACAAGGAGGTGACCCATTCCAATTGATAAGTGAAAAATGGTTTCTAGATATGTTTTTTTGTCATGGTCGTGCTTTTGTAAATCATTTGTTGCATTTCAAAATTGAAAAGTGATGATGTTTTTTCCATCACTTGTTCAGCAACAATAATGTTTAGTCTTATTCTGAGTTGTATGATAAACTGTGAAAGTGATGTCGTGTTTCCATCACTTGTCCAAGAAAAATTAGTGTTTGGCCTTATCGTTGTAAATCATGTGTTGCAGTGATGATGTGTTTTCCATCACATTTTGGAGCAACAATGATATGTTGGCCTTGTTTTCGTAGCTGGGATATTGTTTCCATTTTAATGTAAACTTGACCATCGAGTATGTACATAAACTCGTGGCATGTGTGGGATGCTTGGGTCATTAGTTGGTCATGTAATTCAAGCAAGTAATTTGCAAAAAAATGTACTAGAGGTTGCAAGAGTCATCTCATCGCTTAAGGCTCCGAAGAACAAAGGTGAAGGAGATGGAAGTGAGGCCTTTCAGGACGCTTGAGATACAGACAAGGTATGAAGAAGTTGCAGGTTATTTTTCTTGCTTTTGGAGGACCAAAAGCACCTCAGTGAGGAGGATTGATCAAGGTTGCTCTAGAGACACACACAGGACAAAGAGGACTTATGGAAGCTCGAAAATCAAAGTGATCAAAATGATTTTGAACTAGGACCAAAGCATAGATCTCGTCATCCTGATCACGATGGTGTGAACGGTTCGTCAAATCAAGCTTGTATGTGAAAGTTAGAGGCAGTGAAAGTTCAGGTTGACTTTGGTGACTAGGTAGGCTTAACGAGGCTGCAATTTGGACAAAATCCGGCCAACGAATTCCGACCAACTTGGGCCATATTCTAGGTGAATTTGTGGCCTGATTAATTTGTCTACTACAGTCAAAATTTGAATTTTGCAATTTGTTTTTTTTTTTTTTAACAAAAAAAATATATTAAAATGGGTGGTGGGCCATGACCCTCGCAACCCCCACTAGGACCCCAAATTATATGACATTTTTGGGCCAACAGGCCCTGACCCCCATTGGCCCCCCCAAACCTTAACAAAAAGTTAAATTTTAAGTTTGGCTCAGCGGCCATCACCCCACCGAGCCCTCCATCCAAACACCACACGTAAGCATATGTATATGGGGTGGACACGGGCTACCTCTGGTGGACCCGGTCCACACCCCCAAAACCAACAAACAACGCCAGGAATTTTGGTAAGGGTGCCAACGGGGGTTGAACCTGCCTAGCCCTCAAGCGGGCAACCCCATGAATACAACGAACTGCGATCAACTTGGTACCAATGTACCACAAACAACGGTCCACAATATTTAAAATGTGCCAATGAGTTTTGGTTACGGGAGTTATGGGGTAGGCCGACCAATGTGGACTTGACCCCCAAATACATACATTTGTTGTTTAAAAAAATAATAATGAATTAAAATGAGAGGGGCGGGGTTAGACCACCCGACCCCTCCTCAACTAATGCCTAATATTACCAATCCGCCTGAACTACTTCTTGGTTAAATCAACCCAAGAATTAATATAAACTTTCATTTTCATAGTGCACCTAGGCAGGATGGAGGAACAAGGAGTGGGCTTTAATGCAGGTGGAATCATGACTGAGCAAAATTTCCAGGAGGGTGAAATATTTGCAGTGTCCAAATTGGAAAAAATTTATGTCAATCTTACACCTCTCGACAACAAAAACCTCATAGCACAGTTAGTTTCCTGATCTGAGAGCCTATTCACAGAGGACCCGAAGGAGGGAATCTTTAAGGAATCTAGGGGGAATCTAAAATATTCCTTGAGCCCCAAATTTCCACTTTCTCAGAATTCAGAAATTTGATAGTTGATTTTTCACTATTTGATGCCGCAAATCTGATGGTGTGTTTAGATTTTCCATTTGCTCATTTCATTTCTCGGCGACTTTTCTAAGTGGAGTGCAGGTGTTAGCATTCATGTGCAAGTAGTCATTTCCATGCGATTCAATGCCGTGAGATCAATGGTCCGAATAACGTCAACAATTTGATATCCTCTTCTTCAAATGGCCCTAGGATACGAGGCATATGCAGTGTGTTCATATATTTCTTTTGCTATGCATTGTGCTATAGATCCCTGTCTGATGTTTGATGTGGGATCTTGTTTCTTACTTGTTTTCATGATTTCTTCTTGATGTAATGTAGAATCATTTGTGGGATGTACTTGTTGTCATGATTCATCATGCTTTGTTTGATATCCCTTTGTCGTCATGTTGACGGGATACTCATGTTGTCATCATGTTTGTTTGCATTGAGATCCCTTTTATGCCATGTTGACGGGATGATCACCATGCATGAGTTTGTGTCATACTGATAGGAATCCTTTTGATTGGGAGTTCTTGTAGCGGAACATCTCTTGGAGCCACTTTTGCATGAGGGAATTTTTATTGTATGATAGTGACGTCACATCTTATGTATATTATCACTTTTGATAGCACTTAATGCAGTGGCCTACACCATCTTGACACCGGGGCCCGGAGATGTAGTCCCTCCTAGACAAACTTCGTTATTAACATCTTATGTTTTCATGTTTTGATGACTTTCATGTTCCTTCTCTTTACAGCATGCAGATGTATTCATTTATATTCTTTAAAAATGCAATTTAACACATCACAAAAGTAAAAGTTCTTGGAAGGGTCCTTCATCACACCCGGATTTGGATCAAGTGGTATCAGAGTGGTCTTTGCGTGGATGGGAATTGCAAGTGTGAACAATGGAACGTGAAGCGATAGAGGATGAAAAAGTGATGTATGAGACCATGCTTAAAATTTCTAAAAGAATGGAAATAATGTATGAAACTCTACAGAAAGAGACAGAGGACAAGGAGTGATTACAACTTCAATTACAAACCACAGAAGAGGCCCTGGAAGAACTGAAGCACAACAACTAGAATCTTCAAACAGAGAACATTGAATTGAAGATGCTTCTACATGAAGAGAAAGAGGAGAAACAAAGTTTGCTACAACAGTTGCAAGCAAAGGACGAGGCCTTGGAAATGTTGTAGCGTGACCCATGTGAGGTAAAATGTGATTTTCTGAATTCATGTATGTGTCCTGATGATGATTTCGCTGTTTTTGAAAATCATACAACATGAATTGGCTCCAAACTGTTGAAGAAAATGGGGTAAGTAGAGGAATTACTGTGTCAAACAGGACTTGGGTATGTCAGAAAGGAAGTTGGTGAATGCGCTGAGACAACTAGTGAACTACCAACAATAGATGATGAGAAGCCCTCATCAGTTCTTTCCACATCGATAGAGGAGGTAAAAGATGTTGAATTCCTTTCGGTTTTGTCTTCACATAGTATTATTTTTGTTGGAGATTTGGAGATCCCAACTATAGGGACAAACATGAGGCTCCTTACCAGGACGAGGCACAAGTAGGAAAAGGAACTTGGTGTTAATAACCAAGGCATAACTCAACCATTGGAGGTTGTGTAGAGACATCAATTTGTAGGCTTGAGATACACCAAGGGAGAATGCTCGAAGGTGTCAGATGCTTCCGAGACATCATTGAAATCATCGAGGAAAGAGAATGATGGGAACACATCCCCATCATCCCATTGTAGTCTCCATTCCAAGGAAAGAGATGAGGCCAGCTCTCATCACCATACTTACACTAGAGATGAAAAGGAAAGTTATAACCACTCTCAACATTCAAATGTCCATTTCGATTATAATCATGTTGTTAATGATGAGCATAAAACATGGCACCGAAAAACATGTACCTTTTGTGGATTACGTAACCATACATTATCAAAGTGTTGGAAAAGAATGGCAGCACACAAAAGGATGAGGCATGCGAGACCCTCTCAACAACAGGTTAAATAGATCTGGAGAAAGAAGATGTATTGCAACCATTGCGGCAGAAGCGGCCATCAAAGAGCCACTTGTTGGAGGCTCCATCTAGAACAATGCCTTAAAGACAGAGTGTCGTTGCATGAACCATGTGAAATGATTATTCGACAAGCAAAACCACCACAAGGAGGCGACCCATTCACATTGATAAGTGAAAAATGGTTTCTAGATATGTTGTCTTGTCATGGTCATGCATTTGTAAATCATTTGTTGCATTTCAAAATGTAAAAGTGATGATGTGTTTTCCATCACTTGTTCAACAACAATGATGTATGATCTTATTTTGAGTTGCATGATAAACTGTGAAAGTGATGTCGTGTTTCCATCACTTGTCAAAGGAAAATTAGTGTTTGGACTTATTGTTGTAAATCATGTGTTATAGTGATGATGTGTTTTCCATCACTTGTTGGAGCAACAATGATATGTTGGCATTGTTTTTGCAGCTGGGATATTGTTTCCATTTTGATGTAAACTTGACCACCTAGTATGTGTTATAAACTCGTGGCAAGTATGGGATTCTTGGGTCATTAGTTGGTCATGTAAGTCAAGCAAGTAATTTGCAAAACAATGTACTAGAGGTTGCAAAGGTTGCAGGTGTCGGCTCATCGCTTAAGGCTCCAAAGAACAAAGGTGAAGGAGATGGAAGTGAGGCCTTTCAGGATGCTTGTGATGCAGATAAGGTACAGAGAAGCTGCAAGTTATTTTTCATGCTTTTGGAGGACCAAAATCTCCTCAATGGGGAGGATTGATCCAGGTGGCTCTAGAGAGACACACATGACAAAGGGGGCTTATGGAAGCTTGAAAATCAAAGTGATTAGAATGATTTCGAACTAGGACCAAAGCTTAGATCTTGTCGTCATGATCATGGTGGTGTGAACGGTTCGTCAAATCGAGCTCGTATGTGAAAGTTAGAAGCAGTCAAAGTTTAGGTTGACTTTGGTCACTCGGCAGACTTAAGGAGGCTGCAATTTGGACAAAATCTGGCCATCGAATTCAGGCCAACCTGGACCAGATTCTGGGAAAGTTTGTGGCCTAATTAATTTGTCTCCTATGGTCAAAATTTGAATTTTCAAAAATGGCCAATTTGTTTTTTCTATCAAAAAAATATATTAAAATGGCTGGCGGTCCGTGACACCCGCCACCCCCACTAGGACCCTAAATTATATTACATTTTTGGGCGAACAGGACATGACCCTCGTTGGCCCCCCCAAACCTTAACAAAAATTAAATTTTAAGTTTGGCTCGGCAACCATCACCCCGCCAAGCCCTCCATCCAAACACCACACGTAACCATATGTGTATGGGGTGGGCGCAGGCCACCTTCGGTGGACCCGACCCACACCCCAAAACCATCAAATGACGCCAATAATTTTGGTAAGGGTGCTGACGGGAGTTGAACATGCTCGTCCCATGTGGTTTGCCTCTAGGCGGGCGGCCCCATGAATACAATGAACCGAGGTCAACCCGGTACCAACATACCACAAAGAACGATCCACAATATTTAAAATGCGCCAACGTGTTTTGGTTACGGGAGTTATGGGGCGAGCCGCCCAATGCGGACCCAAACCCTAAATACATACATTTGTTGTTAAAAAAGAAAAAATAACGAATTAAAATGGGTGGGGTGGGGTTTGGCCACTCAACCCCTCCTCAACTAATGCCTTATATTACCAATCCGCTTGAACTACCTCTTGGTTAAATCTGCCTGAGAATTAATATAAACTTTCATTTGCACGTTGCGCCTAGGCAGGATGGAGGAACCAAGAGATGGAATTCAAGGCAATATTTTTTTAATTAATTTTTAATGCAGGTGGAACCATGACTGAGCAAAATTTCGAGGAGGGTGAAATTTTTGCAGTGTCCAAATTGGACAAACTTTATTTCAATCATACACCTCTTGGCGACATGAACCCAATGGCTTAGTCAGTTTCTTGATCTAAGTAGACAATTTGTATAGGACCCAGAGGAGGAAATCTTTGAGGAATCTAAGGAGAATCTAAAAGATTCCTTGAGCCCTAGATTTCCACTTTCTCATAATTTAGAAATTTGATAGTCGATTTTTCACTATTCGACACCAAAAATCTGATGGTGCATTCAGATTTTCCATTTGCTCATTTCATTTCTCGGCCACTTTTCTAAGTGGTGTGCAGGTGTCAACGTTCATGTGTGAGCAGTCATTTCCATGCAATTCAATGCCATGAGATCAATGGTCCAAACAGATTCAGCAGTTTGACATCTTCTTCTTCAGATGGCCCCAGGACATGAGGTATATGCAGAGTGTTCATGTACTTCTTTTGCTATGCATTGTGCTACACAGATCCCTATTTGATGTTTGATGTGGGATCTTGTTTCTTACTTATTTTCATGATTCCTGCTTGATGTGATGTGGAATCATTTGTGGGATGTATTTGTTGTCATAATTTGTCATGCTTTGTTTTAGATCTCTTTGTCATCATGTTGATGGGATACTCATGTTGTCGTCATGTGTGTCTGCATTGAGATCCCTTTTATGCCATGTTGGCGGGATGATCATCATGCATGAGTTTGTGTCATACTGATAGGAGTCATTTTGGTTGAGAGTTACTATAGCAGAACATCTCTTGGAGCCACTCCCAAGTGAGGGAATTTTCCTTGTATGATAGCGACGTCACCTCTTATGTACATCATCACTTTTGATAGCACTTAATGCAGCGGTCTACACCATCCTGACACTAGGGCCTGAGGACATAGTCCCTTCTGGACGAACTCTGTTATCAACGACTTATGTTTTCATGTGTTGATGATTTTCATGTTCCTCTTCTTTACAACATGCAAATGTATTCATTTATATTCTTTAAAAATGCAATTTAACACATCACGAAAGTAAATGGTCTTGGAAGGGTCCTTCATCACACCCAAACCTAGATCAAGTGGTATCAGTGTAGTCTTTATGTGGATGTTAATTGCAAGCGTGAACAATGGAACATGTAGTGACAGAGGATGAAAAATTGATGTATGAGACCATGCTTAAAATTTCCAAAAGAGTGGAAATAATGTATGAAACTATACAGAAAGAGACAGAGGAAAAGGAGCGATTACAACTTTCGTTACGAGCCACAAAAGAGGCCCTAGAAGAACTGAAGCACAACAACCAAAATCTTCAAATAGAGAATGTTGAATTAAAGATGCTTTTACATGAAGAGAGAGGAGAAACAAATTTTGTTACAACATCTACAAGAAAAGGACGAGGCCTTGGAAAAGCTGCATCGTGACCCATGTGAGGTAAAATGTGATTCTCTGAATTCATGTATGTATCCTGATGATGATTTCGCTATTTTTGAAAATCATACCACATGAATTGGCTCCAAACTGTTGAAGAAAATGGGGTATGAAGGAAAAGGTTTGGGCATTAATGGCCAAGGCATTGTCAACCCCATCACAGTAGAGGAGTTACTATGTTGAACAGGACTTGGGTATGTCATAAAGGAAGTTGGTGAATGCGCTGAGATAGATAGCGAACCACCAACAACAGATGATGAGAAGCCCTCATCAGTTCTTTCCACATCGATAGAGGAAGTAAAAGATGGTGAATTCTTTTCGGTTTCATCTTCACATAGTATGATTTCTGTTGGAGATTTGGAGATCCCAATTATAGGGACAAACATGAGGCTCCTTACCAGGATGAGGCACAAGGATGAAAAAGAGCTTGGTGTTAATAACCAAGGCATAACTCAACCATTGGAGGTTGTGCAGAGACCTCAATTTGGAGGATTGAGATACACCAAAGGAGAATGCTAGAGGGTGTCAGATGCTTCTGAGACATCGTCGAAATCGTCGAGGAAAGGGAATGATGGGAACACATCCCCACCATCCCATGGCAGTTTCCATTGCAAGGAAAGAGTTGAGGCCAGCTCTCATCACCATACTTACAGCAGAGACGGCAAGGAAAGGTATAACCACTCTCGACATTCGAATGTTCATTTCGATTATATTCATGTTGTTAATGATGAACGTAAAACATGGCACCGAAAAGTATGTACCTTTTGTGGATTACATAACCATACATTTTCGAAGTGTTGGAAAAGAATGGCAGCACACAAAAGGATGAGACATGTAAGACCCTCTCAACAACAGGTTAAACAGATATGGAGAAATAAGATGTATTGCAGTCATTGCGGCAGAAGTGTCCATCAAAGAGCCACTTGTTGGAGGCTCCATCTAAAACAACACCTTAAAGACAGAGTGTCAGTGCATGAACCAGGTGAAATGATTGTTCGATAAGAAAAACCGCCACAAGGAGGCAACCCATTCACATTGATAAGTGAAAAAATGGTTTCTAGATATGTTGTCTTGTCATGGTCATGCTTTTGTAAATAATTTGTTGCATTTTAAAATGTAAAAGTGATGTTGTGTTTTCCATCACTTGTTCAACAACAATGATGTCTGGTCTTATTTTGAGTTGCATGATAAACTATGAAAGTGATGTCATGTTTCCATCACTTGTCAAAGAAAAATTAGTGTTTGCCCTTGTTGTTGTAAATCATGTGTTGCAATGATGATGTGTTTTCCATCACTTTTTGGAGCAACAATGATATGTTGGCCTTGTTTTCATAGTTGGGATATTGTTTCCATTTTGATGTAAACTTGACCACCGAGTATGTGTTATAAACTCGTGGCAAGTATGGGATGATTGGGTCATTAGTTGGTCATGTAAGTCAAGCAAGTAATTTGCAAAATAATGTACTAGAGGTTGCAGTGGTTGCAGGTGTCGGCTTATCACTTAAGGCTTTGAAAAATAAAGGTGAAGGAGATGGAAGCAAGGCCTTTTGGGATTCTTGTGATGTAGACAAGGTACAGAGAAGTTGCAGGTTGTTTTTCATGCTTTTGGAGGACCAAAAGCTCCTCGGTGGGGAGGATTTATCCAAGTGTCTCCAGAGACACACAGAGGACAAAGAGGGCATATGGAAGCTCGAAAATCAAAGTGATCAGAATGATTTTGAACTAGGACCAAAGTGTAGATCTCATCGTCCTAATCATGGTGGTGTGAACGGTTCATCAAACCGAGTTCGTATGTGAAAGTTAGAGGCAGCCAAAGCTCAGGTTGACTTTGGTGACTGGGTAGGCTTAAGGAGGCTGCAATTTGGACAAAATCCGGCCACCGGATTCCAACCAACTTAGGCTAGATTCCGGGCGAATTTGTGGCCTGATTAATTTGTCTCCTACAGTCAAAATTTGAATTTTCAAAAATGGCCAATTTGTTTTTTTTTTAAACAAAAAAAATATATTAAAATGGGTGGCGGGCCATGACCCCCGCCACCCCCATTGGGACCCCAAATTATATTAAATTTTTGGGCTGACAAGACATGACCCCTATCAACCCCCCTAAACCTTAACAAAAATTCAATTTTAAGTTTGGCTCGGCGGCCATCACCCCGTGAGCCCTCCATCCAAACACCACATGTAACCATATGTATATGGGGTGGGTGCGGGCCACCTCGAATGGACCTGGCCCACACTACCAAAACCATAAAAAAACATCAGGAATTTTGGTAAGGGTACTAGTAGGGGTCTAACCTGCCCAGCCCATGTGGCTAACCCCCAAGCGGGCGACCCCATGAATATAATGAACCACGGTCAACCCGGTGCCAATGTACCACAAACAATGGTCAACAATATTTAAAATGCGCCAATGAGTTTTGCTTACGTGAGTTACGGGTCGGGCTACCCAATGTGGACCCAACACCCAAATACATATGTTTGTTATTTAAAAATAAACAATAATGAATTAAAATGGGAGGGGCGGGGTTTGACAACCTGACCCCTCCTGAACTAATGCCTAATATTACCAATCTGCTTGAACTACTTCTTGGTTAAATCCATCTAAGAATTAATATAAAATCTCATTTGCACAATGTGCCCAGGCACGATGGAGGAACCAGGAGAGGGCACGTAATTCAAGGCAATATTTTTTTAATTAATTTTTAATGCAAGTCTAACCATGATTGAGCAAAATTTCTAGGAGGGTGAAATTTTTGCAGTGTCCAAATTGGACAAACTTTATGTCAATCTTACACCTCTCAGTGACATGAGCCCAATGGCACAGTCAGTTTCTTGATCTGGGTAGCCTATTTGCAGAGGACCCAGAGGAGGGAATATTTGAGGAATCTAGGGGGGAATCTAAAAGATTCCTTGAGCCCAGATTTCCACTTTCTCAGAATTCAGAAATTTGACAATCGATTTTGCACTATTCGATGCCACAAATCTGATGGTGAGTTCAGATTTTCCATTTTATCATTTTTTTTCTTAGCCACTTTTCTAAGTGGAGTGTAGGTGTCAGTATTCATGTGTGAGCAGTCATTTCCATGTGATTCGATGCTGTGAGATCAATGGTCTAAACAACTTCAACAGTTTGACATCCTCTTCTTCAGATGGACCCAGGATGTGAGGTATATGCAGAGTATCCATGTACTTCTTTTGATATTTATTGTGTTGCATAGATCCCTGTTTGATGTTTGATGTGGGATCTTGTTTCTTACTTGTTTTCATGATTCCTGCTTGATGTGATGTGGAATCATTTGTGGGATGTACTTATTGTCATGATTCGTCATGCTTTATTTGAGGTCCCTTTGTCGTCATGTTGATGGGATACTCATGTTGTCATCATGTTTGTTTGCATTGAGATCCCTTTTATGCCATGTTGGCAAGATGATCATCATGCATGAGTTTGTGTCATACTGATAGGAGTCCTTTTGATTGAGAGTTCTTATAGCAGAACATCTCTTGGAGCCACTCCTGTGTGAGAGAATTTTCCCTGTATGATAGCGACATCACCTCTTATGTACATCATCACTTTTGATAGCACTTAATGCAGCAACCTACACCATCTTGACACTGGGGCCTGGAGACGTAGTCCCTCCTGGATGAACTCCGTTGTAAACGGCTTATATTTTCATGTGTTGATGGTTTTCATGTTCCTCTTCTTTACAACATGTAGATGTATTCATTTATATCCTTTAAAAATGCAATTTAACACATCACAAAAGTAAAAGGTCTTAGAAGGGTCCTTTGTCACACATGGACCTAGATCATACTCATTTCAACATCCACATCTGTTTGGGAAAGTGATGTTGGTTCTTGTGGAACAACATCACTCGCTAGCTCCTTGACCGGAATTTGTTCTCCTTGTGCTTCATTAATGAAAGTTTATTCCTATAGAACAACATCAGCTCCATCCATTATCTTCATTTCTTCATATACAGGTTCCACAGGCGAGGCTAGTTCTTATGTGACAGCCTCGACTGTATCACTAATCATTTCCTCTACTTCCATTTCTTCATTAATAGGCTCCACAGACGGGGTTGGTTCTTGTGTGGTAGCCTTGACTGTGTTGCCAATTGTTTCTTCCACTTCCATTTCTGCATTAATAGGTTCCAAAGATGGAGTTGGTTCTTGTGTGGCGGCCTTGACTATATCACCAATTGTTTCCTCCACTTCCACTTCCATTTCTTTTGACTCCTATTCTTCTTCTTCTTTCTCCATTTCATCGAGCTCTTCTTCTTCTCCCAGTGTACCAACAGGGGATGTCGGTCCTTCCTCTGATTCTTCTAGGTCTCTTCTTCCTCTCCTACTGTACCAACAAGAGATGCTAGTTCTTCTTCCTCCAATTCCTCGGGCTCTTCCTCTCTAACATTTATAATAACTACTACTTCCTCCTTCGTCATATCAAGGAATTATGCCCAAAGAACTTGTAATTTGGTCAATGCATGCATGACCAACAATCGAACCAGTCTGTGATTTGTGAGGACCGCTAGCACTTGGTGTGAGCGCCAACTGGATAGTGCCATCAGTTGAAGACTTCTCATCAAGAAGAACGACATGTTCATAGAATGAACTTGTGCCTGTGAGAATTGAAGATGGGCTAGAATTTTGAGATGATATTTGAACAAGGTGGTAAACTGCCCTTCGCAGGTTATATATTTCATGACAAAGCCTGCTACCTCATTCCATGGATGTGGCAAGGACTTATGGTCATACCCCCTTCCCTTTAGGACAACGCTTTCTTCGGCCTACAAAAATAATTCTGGAAACTCTGGCAGTGGAGCCTTCCTTGAGAACCAATTCTATCCGCACTGTGTTAACCTACTGAATTTTGTAATGGCCTCTTCTATGACAGGAATTTCTAATCCTCTAACTTGCGAGCAATTCTCATCTAGATTCGTCGTGAATTCTACCATGATCCCCTTGTAAAACCCTTGCAACCTGTTGTAATAAATGTCCCATCCTACCCCTACAAAGACTTGCCATATATCTGCATTGCTGTGGACCAGGGTTGTATCCTTGGGTTCATGATAGACAGCCAATCCGCCCATCCTATATAAACTGTAATAACACTTTGGACATAGAATACCATTGGGAGGAGTGAAAGCAACCAACTTATTGCAGTAACAGCATGGTAAAAAAATGAATGAGATGGAACAATGGTAAAATGGTAGGTGATTTCTTGGGAAACAAAGAAAATCATGGTGGGTTATGGTGAGAATGGTGAATGGTGTGGTAATTATTCTGCATTAAATGAAAAGGTACATGTTTCAAATGCCAACGCATGCCAATGATTATGCGAAATAATGATGAAGATCGTGGAGTGTAACCTCGCACAAGGTTTAATGATGGTGATGGATTAATCATTAGTGCGGTTTAATTACACTCTCATTTAATTATGACGACACCCCCCAACTTATAAATAGCCATCCACAGCATGTCAATATCTTGTCCATGGAATATCTAATTAAATATGTAAAAGTCAATGGAGATGTACCTGTCGACCTACCTAAGAGAAGTGACGGTTGGTAGAGTAACGACAGAGTAACAACTACCAAAGAGTAATAGAAACCAAGAAGTAACAACATCGACGGAGTAACAACAACCAAGGAGTAACAACACCCAAGGAGTAACAACATCTGAGGAGTAACAACACCTGAGGAGTAACAACATCTGAGGAGTAACAACATTCGAGGAGTAACAACACCCGAGGAGTAACAACATCCGAGGAGTAACAATGTATGAGGAGTAACATCATCCAAGGAGTAACAATATTTGAGGAGTAACAACATCCGAGGAGTAACAACACCCCAGGAGTAACAACATCCAATACTTAATTTTTTTTGGAGAGTAACAGTGGCAATAGAGTAACAATAGTAATAGAGTAACAACACCCCAGGAGTAGTTACATCTAATACTTAGAAAAATTGCAGGAGCAACAACAAGCGTTACTTAGAAATTTTTTCAAGAGGATCAGTATTAGTGAGTAACTATCCCAATTACTGAATTTTTTTTTCAGCTCCTCAATTATTGTGCCTCAATAATAGCTCCTGTAAAAAGACAAACAAGTGAGTAGTAACAACATTATATATTATATATATATTAGATATATAGACATATATTTAATTCAAAGATGCAGAGGAGGTTCTTCTACACCAACAACCTTCAATCTAGAATTTTCAGAGAGATGTTTGATGAAGGCTTCTCTGGAGGCTGGGTAGTGGTAGAGTCTTAGTCTATGTCCATTTACAGTGAAAGAAACATGGGAACCATCGATTATGATCAATATGACAGTCCCATTGTCAAAAACCGCATCAACCTCATATGGTCCTAGCCATCGCGAGTGAAGATTTCCTTTAAAATACTTAGAGCAAGAATCATACAGTAATGCCCAATCCCCTCTACGAAACACCTTATTTTTAATAAATTTATCGTGCCATTTTTCTCTCTGTTGTTGTTTGGCACCAATTCTCTGGACAACCATTAAACGAATTTCATCCAGCTCATTTAGCTATTCCAGCCAGTGTTTCTGGGCTTCTGAGAGGTCCAATCCTACTTCCAAAGCTATTATGAGCGTACTAATTTCAAATTCCACCGAGAACAATGGGGATTTTCCATAGACAAGTTCAAATGGTGAGAATCCTATCATGTTCTGCCATGTTGTTCTATACGCCCAAAGAGCTTTAGGAAGTTTTTCAGCCCAATCCTGATGATGATTTGCCACGGTCTTGGTGAGAATGTTTTCTAATACTTTGTTTGTGCTCTCAACTTGACCGTTCGCCTGAGGATGATATGGGGTTGTTATCCTATGCTTGATCCCATATTTTTCTGTAAGCTTTTCTATCACATGTGATGTGAACTGTGCTCCTCCATCTGAGATGATCTCTCTCGCAGTACCATATCTAACAAAGATTTCTTCAAATAAAAGTTCGAGACAACCTGCTTTGTTACTTTTGCTACAGCTTTGGCTTCTACCCACTTTGTCACATAATATGTGCAGACTAAAATGTGGACATTCTGATGTGAAGGTGGGTTAAATGGACCAATAAAATCAATAGTGCATCTTTCAAAAGGCTCAAGAACTACCTATGGTTGTAATGGCATTTCATCTGAGCAACCAGGCTGACCCATTTGTTGGCAACTATCACATCTTCAAACATAGTTTTGGGCATCGCTGAAGATAGAGAGCCAATAATATCCCATTTGTAACACCTTGTGGCCAGTTCTCTTGTATGAAAAATCCCCCCCACAAGGGTCATCATGAGCATCTCTCAAAACCTCCTAGATGTCACTTTCTGCTAAAAAACAACCGATATACTGATCACCCCTATATAAAATAGATATCCTGTTATCCATGAGTAACAAGCACTGTGATGAATAATCCTCTGTTGTTCCCCATATGACAAATGTTGAGGTACTTTTCCTGTAGCCAAATAGTTAGCAATGTCTGCATACCAAGGGGTATTAGTAGAAATTACAAATAAATGTTCATCCGAAAAGCTATCTTCTATAGGTTCTCCTTCGTTGTCAACATTTAATCTAGACAGAAAATTAGCAACTATGTTATCCTTGCTTGGTTTATCTATAATGGTCATATCAAATTCTTGAAGTAATAACAACCACCTTGTTATACACCCAGGACTTACAGGTTTGTTCATCAAGTACCTGATTGTTGCATGATCAATGTGTACAAAAGTAGCATACCCAGTAATCTAGTGTCAAAATTTATTAACAACATAGATGATAGCCAATAGCTCCTTCTCCATTACCATATAGTTTAGCTTAGCAGACGTTAAATTCTTGCTAACATAATAGACTGCATACGGCTTCTTATCTTCCTGCTATCCTAGTTGGGACCACGTAAGATTGGAGCTTGGTAGATTAGTTCCTTGATCTTCTCAAAAGCTACTTCACATTCATCTATCCATAAAAATTCTGCATCTTTAGTTAACAGTTGTGTTATCACTCAGGTTGTCCCTAGGCTCCTATTATGGATACGGCCGAGTTAACCACAAACCAATCTTCTGACTGCAGGTTCTAGCCCACCTGCAATCGGAGAGGGCTCTCTCCTTTAGATTCAACCTCAGTTGATCTGGATTCAACCTTAGTTGATGATTTTAGGCTAGCTTTTTGACTTCAAGGGAAGTTGCTGTGATTGGGAGGAAGTTGGATTCTCGGATTAAGAGGCACATTAGGTGTTATAAGTCTGACCATGGGCTGGAGTCACAGATTGTGGCATGAGCGTTTTCTGGTCACAAGGGGATACGGAGCGGGATAGCACGCAGGATACATATCAGGTTGCTGAAAGTATGGAATGAATATTCGGATGAAGACAAAATAGGATATTTCTCATGCTGACCAAGGGGAAAGTGTGAGTGGGTCCCGGAGCTGTTAAGAATTCCAAAGACATGCACTCATATATGAAAGAAACAGGGTAAACTAGAGCAGTTAAGAATTCTAGCTCATAACTGTTTCGGAAGAAAACATCGAAAAGTGCAGAAATTGAACTTAAGGTGTATTTAAACAAATATTAAGCTATTCTTTTTTCCTGCAACTTAGAGAGGCGGAAAGATGATAAAAAAATAAAATGAACAAGGAGGAAGAACACTTATTGGATCATGCAGAGACACAGGAATTCCGAGATCATGCTTCGGCCAAGAGAAAACAGCAAGTTGTTTCGCAATGCATGCTTTCAGCAATCTTTGATTATGAAACCCCCATCTTGTATAGGAAACCTTTGTTTCCTTTGTGTTTGGATGTTCATTTTTTCCCATCACATCTTGGAGAGAGTAATGGAGGGTGACCTACTAGTGGCTGAAGCATCACAAACCATACTGGTGAGATTTGGAGCTATAACACAGTTACAGTGCAAGTCTTTACTCAGAGAAATTGCTGGAAAGGAAACTAACCAACAACTACTACTACCAACCAACCAGCCCTTTACAATATCGCTTTGGGTGGTATTTATAAACAAAATATCAGGAAAGACATCATTACAAGTGACCTTGACAGGTCGGCTTAGAACTCTTCAAAATCTAAATGGTGTTGGAAAGAAATGCAAGTAAATCTTTTTGGCTGCGCTGGGGGTAGCTGAATCGGAACAGGTGACGAGGTGGCCCTTGGGGACTAGATGCGGTGCTGCTGAAGTGAATGTGCTTTTGGGATGCAGTTCGGCTTTGGTGCGAATTGAATGCGCAATTATTGTGATTTGAGAGCTTCAAGTGATTTTGCTCTCCTCCTATGGATCTGTTGGAAGATATTCAATTTTCTCTTGCTTTGGGCCGCTGCTCAAGATATTCTCTGATACACTTTGCCGCTACATTGATGGTTTCCGCCGTCGACTGATACTCTTTGGCACGCTTGGAGCCTGCTGATTTGATCTGATACACTTTAAACTCTGTGAATGATCTGCTGCTGTCTTTAAACCAGATCCTTTGGCACAATTGGGCGATTTCGGGCTTTTTCGGCGCGCAGTGGGCTCGACGATTAGAAGATTCCCTAAAGATTCCTCAAAATGGCATATTTCCCTTAGCAATGCGCGAATAGAACTTCGCGCTATTCGCGCATCGAAAACTGCCTCTGTTTCTTGATCTGGAGCTCCGAAGTGCGACTTTTCTTCTTGCACGAAGCTTTTTCGGCTTTTTTGGCTATTGACGTAAGCACTGCGTCGGCTGTACGGCGGATGACATCATCAGTGGGTCCCTGGTACAGCGCGACGTGGTGAGGTGCTGGATGAATTGTTGGTGAAGAGGTTCCGATGCGATGTCGCGATATCGCGTCGACAGGGAAAGAGGGGGATCATTGGGTTGGGCATTTGGCACTTGCGACTGCCGATATGCGATATCGCGATATCGCATCGGTGGAGAGGGAGGGGTGAGCGGATTGGACACTCGGCACTTGCGATCGCCGATCACCGATTTCGCGATATCGCATCGGTGGGGATGGATGGGTAATGTTTTGGATGAATGTGAGATGGCGAGGTTGCGATGCGAAAACGGCTTTGAGGGGGAAAAGGTAAGTAAGTGGGTGTGAAGGGCTTTTGAAGTGTCGGAAGGGGTCCGACTACTTCGGGGGAGTTTTATACTTAGGAAGGATTCCATAGTATGTGGAAGGTGATTTCGGAGGTTGGGTTCTTGCTTAGTTTCTGATAAATTAAACAATTCCCGGGACTTGCTATGGTTATTATTCAACCTGGGGGAGGGATATTACATAGGGGAATTTACTTAATATTAATACAGGGATGGGAAACATAGGGAGCTACATAATAATGTTAGGGGTTAATATGGAGATGATAAGAAAACGCTTAAGTTCGGGGGAACTTAGGCTGTTGCAGGGGGTAGGACCATACTTCGGGAGAAGATATGGAACAGCTTTGAGTAAAGCAGATCTTTACTCAAGCGAAATGATGAAGATGATGAACTTAAGAGGTGTCAAGCAGATCTTGACCTCTTTTAGGGATGTTAGTTAGTGATTGGGGGGAAAGCAGAGAAGGGGAGTTAGTTATACCTCATTTGAGCCTTTTTTTCTTATAAATCTTTGCTGATTATGTTCTGCATGATATGATGCCTGCAAACTTGGAACTTGTCAGCAATTCAAAAGCCTCAGAACTACCTACCCAGCCTACTTTCCTAGCATTTTTTCTTCTTCTGTTTGGGGGTGCACTTAGACTTGCAAACCCATCATACATTTTTCTTTTGATGCTTTCCTATCTACATACTACCCTTATTTCTTCCAGAGCCCAAATTAAACTATTGGACTCTTCTGTTTCTCTACCTATCTAAGAGTCTGCCAAGTTAAAACTGTTTGGATAGACTTACAATCTCTATATTCTAAAACAAGAAATTTAAACCTAGGGAGACCAAGATTAAACTGTTTGGACCTCCCTTTTACTAACAGTAGCGATACCAGGAAACTTTACAAAATTTGAAGACAATTGAATGAAGTTGAAGTAGCCTTCTTCATGTGGAGACTGTTTGAGCAAATATGGAGCATTGCAGCAAGAAAAGTACAACATATTTGGCTTGTGAGATGCCAATCATGAAATATGAATACCTGCTGCAGCAGGGGATAATAGTGGCTCCACTCGGGAATGGCTTCTCCTTGCGGGAAGTCAAGAACAGCAGGCCAGAACGCCTTGATTTTTTAATTTCTTGCTGTCTTCTGCAAAATTTATTTCGTTCGACCGCTTTATTTCTCCTACCTACCTACCCTAACCGGCAAGCACTTTGCCGTTAGGTAAAATCAAATAACCAGTGCAGCCATTTAAGTAACTGTGAAACAAGATAATCTTGTTGACTGATCATTTCTGAACACGAAAGCATCTTCCGAGCGCGTGCTTTTACAACCAAAATTTTGGCCTCCATCATTTGCCGCTGAAGCTTACGGTCTTCACTGAGAGAAGATGTTAGCAAAATTTTGTTAAGCCAAAGTTCCATGTAATCTGTGATTGGATCAATGAACTTACCTTGTGAGAGAACTTCCTCTGCTTCGCTTGAATCTTCAATAGAATCATGCAGTGTCTGTGAATCAGCAGGTGGCGGCATCTTCTCTTGAGTTGAGGACGGGAGACTTCGGCATGATTCAGGATCTTGTGGGTCGAGGGGAGTAGCTGCATCTTCGGTAATGAGCCTAGCAGGTGATCCTTCTGTCTTTCCCTTGGATCCCAGATCACACAGAATCCTCAGGTCCTCAGGCAACAGTGTTCCCTCCTGAATATGGGCATGGAAGCTCAGGTATGATTTCGGGTTCTTTGGGCTAGAAGGATCAGTTACATCGTCGGTAATGACCCTAGCCGTTGATCCTTCTGTCTTTCCCTTGGAACCCAGATCATACTCAAACTATAATTCAGGAGATAACACTATTTCCCATTGAACTGGAGGAGGAAGATTTTGGTAAAACTCTTGAGGGTTGCGAAAATCATAAGCCTGAATTTGAGCTCCCAAGAGTTCAATTTCATTCTCATATTTTTGCGCAACAAACTCAAGGAACAATTTATTCTGGCCGCCAGGTATTGTTGACAATACCTTTCTGAAAAATCTATCATCGAGCTCAAACTCTGATAAACTTTCTCTGCATTTTTCTAAAGCTTCTTCTATCGGAATTTCTTCCCAAGATTCGATCATTCTCTTTTGTTGTTAATACATGGGGCACTTGGCTGTAACATTTGGTTCATTCCTCAGTGGAGCCTTTGATTGAAATTGAAGTGGAGTCGCCAGGTGGATGTCTGGACTCTGAAGTGACTGATCTCTGTCCACCGCCAAAGATCAGAACTAAACATGACAAGCTTTCAAAATAGGAGCACTTCCTCCATTGGGGTTTTACAGATGAACCATGTGTTTGAATCCCCAATGGTGCGCGTAGATACAGGTCGACCGAGGCTTTTACAAGTCGGTTTCTTCCACTGTAGAGCTGCAGATTGATTGCATTGATTTATCTGAGGAGGTCCCCAACGGAGTCGCCATTATGTTATCACTCAGGTTGTCCCTAGGCTCCTATTAGGGAT
>APFE030211817.1:30236-52081 GCA_000404065.3 Pinus taeda
AACCTAGGGAGACCAAGATTAAACTGTTTGGACCTCCCTTTAACTAACAGTAGCGATACCAGGAAACTTTACAAAATTTGAAGGCAATTGAATGAACTTGAAGTAGCCTTCTTCATGTGGAGACTGTTTGAGCAAATATGGAGGATTGCAGCAAGCAAAGTACAACATATTTGGCTTGTGAGATGCCAATCATGAAATATGAATACCTGCTGTAGCAGGAGCTAACAAGTTGAAAAAGTGGAAATGCGATCTTAGAAAAAATCTCTATAAAATGCCTATATTAACCAGCACAACCAATAAAACTATGTACCTTAGTCGGTGTCTTGGGTACAGGAAAATGCAAAATTACCTTTACCTTGGTAGGATCAACTTGTATTCCAGCAATCAAAAGTAAATGTCCCAGCACTACTCCCTATTCTCTCATCATATGACATTTTTTTGTACTCAGAGAAACATGCATTTGTTTACACCTTTTAAGGAATTTCTCCAAGTTTTCCAATCCTTCTTCGAATAACCCTCCATATGGCGTGAATTCATCCATGTAAATTTCAACACTATCATCGAGTAAATCAGAAAAAGATCCCTAGTATTTCCCTCTGAAAGGTAGCAGGAGCATTACAAAGACCAAACAGAAGGACTCGGTAAGCGAATGTTCCCCAAGAGCATGTAAAGGTAGTTTTATCCCGATCCTCAAGAGCTATTTGGATTTGGTTATACCTACTAAACCTGTCCAAGAAAGAGAAAAACCTTCTTCCTTGCTAGGGTATCAAGGACTTGGTTGATAAATGGTAGAGGAAAATGATCTTTCAGGGTTGCTTTATTTAGCTTCCTATACTCTACGCAAATCTGTCATTTGCCATTATTTTTAGGAACAATGACCAGTGAGGATACCCACTCCCTGTCTGAGATTGCGTATATAAATCCTGCATCCTTTAACTTCTGTAGCTCCTCTTTGACAATGTTTTTCAAGGCAGGGTTCATCCTTCTTTGAGGCTATCTCATAGGTCAGAAATCTTATTTGGTGTAAATATGATGAGTACATAAATCAGCAAGGATACCTTTCATATCAGTATAATCCCAAGCGAAAGCTTCTTTCTATTCTTGAAGTATCTTCAGGAGTTGTTCAATTTGGGCCAATGAAAGATTCGGGTTGATATTCAATGTCTTCCCTGGCTCAATCTCCATTGGTATGCTGTTAGAAAGTGTTGTTACAGGAATGTCTTCACCTTTAGTTTCTAATCCAATAGTTTCCTGTGTTTCACATCTCATGATTGATTCCAAAAACTGTCGAGTTGGATCTGCAACAGGATGAGGGTTGCTAATAAAAGTGTTGATAGTATCATCCTTTGTCTCATTCTTAAAGCATAGGGCTTGCCCCATGGTAAGCATTGGCTGGAGTCCCTGTTGTTCAATTTTGATTCCATCGAGAGAGAAAGAGTTTTTCTTTGGCTTTTTCTACGAGCTTGGTTCGGTAGGGGAATAGAGAATAAGATTTTTTATATTTTCCCCATTAGAAATTATCATGTTTCCTCATCGACATTCAATATAGGCATCAGTGGTTGCAAGCCACGGTCATCCTAAAAGAAGGGGAGGACCACCAACTGGGGACTGTGTATCTAAGACTAGGAGATCAACAAGATAGTGCCAAGAACCCATTGAAATGGTTATGTCTTCCAATTTCCCTATCGGTCTGATTGTAGATCTATCAACTAGTTCTAAGACTGTAGGGGTTGGCTTAAGATCACACAATCCCAATGTACACAAGGTTTCAGAAGTAATTACATTAATTACAACGCCCAACTCTACCAGTACATTCAGAATATCTACCTCGTTAATCTGAATTGTTAGAGTTGGGTTCCCAGGATCCCCATATTTTACAGGCATAGCCTTTCCCAACATAATGTCAGATAATCTCCCCATAACCTGAATTGTAAGAGGATCTTTTGTTTTCTTCCTAGGTCTCTTAGAATGATATTCTCTGATAGTTTTAGCATAAATAGGTACATCTTTCATGGCCTAAAGCAGGGGGATTTTTACAAACAAATTTTGCAATTCTCCTAAAAGATCAAATTCCGATTGAGGGATCCGTTTACTCAAGGCTAATTGTTCTGGATAAGGAGGATTGGATTGACAGGCCTAGGTAACAGTCAAATGAGAAGGAGAATGTTCCATAGATGGTTGGGTTGTCTCATCCCTGACTGCTTGAGATTCTAGATTCTCATTGACAAGATGTTCAACGATAACAGGTGATGTAGGAGAATTTACTACACGGCCAGATTGTAGATTTATATCATTAAACCCTACGATAGAAATGTTGTACAAAGGAAGGTTAAGGGTGTCTACTTGCTGAGTGCCCTCATTGTTTGGATTTGGGTTTGGAGATAGGAAGTTGAGGCCGAAGAGGAGGATTATTGGAGGGAACATTAGAGGGCATTTGTAACTGTTGTTGCTATGTAGGTTGACGAAATTGAGTAGCAGGGGGAACATGACTACACCAACTTTGAGACCATGAAGAAATTGAATTAGGTTTAGGACACCATGGTTGCTAAGGTGGGTATTAATAATATTGAGGCCAAAAAGGAACTGACTGAGGATTCATATTATAATATTGGAAAGGATCCTGAGACGTACCTAGATTTAAGCCTGATGATCGTGGATGCCATGGTTTCTTAGACCCCATAAAGCATAGTTGATCTAGTTCTTCATTCGCGCCTTGAAATACTGACTTTAGTGCTAGAAGCGATGGACATGCACCAGTGGAGTGACTTTGTTCACAAATAGCACATGTCTCTATAGTGTCTAGTGGACACTCCTTTAGTGGATGTTTCTTTCTACATTGTGGGCAAAAAATAGCCATAGTTCTTTCCAACTCCATCTATTTCTACTTTGCTTGTAATGTGTCCATTTGGGAGGACAATGTACTTAGGATATCAGTTTTCAAATTATCCAGTAGGTTCCCAATTTCTGCTTTTGTGATTCCCCAGTTTGATGCTTTGAAAGTTCAGATTCCTTGTTTATTCCTTGCAGCTCCCCTAGAACATTGAATACAGAGTTCAAAGATGGTGTCAAAATCTTCTTTAGATATATCCTCTTTACCTACTATGTTTAACAACTCCAAATATTCTTCCCTCAGGGCCTGGAGAAAAATGATTTTCAAAATATCCTTATCCAGGTCACCGTGGACAGAGCTCTGGAGAGTATACTTAAAACACTCCACACAGTACTCCATATTTTCATCCTCCTTTTGCATAAATTTGAAAATTTCTTCCTTAATGTCTTGGGATTTACAGTAATTCTAATATTTTTCTAGGAAAGCCTCCTTCATGTCATCCCAGGGAGAAATAGTTTTTCCTCCTAGACCCATAAATGATCGCAATGTTGTCTCTTTTAATGTAGAAAGAAAAATTTTCATCTTTTGAGCATCATTGACACAGTCGTACCCTCTGCAAATGACATAAAACTTGAATAGGAAAGTGTTTGTATCCTCCGTGGAAAGACCATAGAAGTTTGGCAGTGCGGTTAGTGGAATAGGTGTCATTGGAAAATCACCCGTAATTTCCCCAATTGGGAATTCAATTGAAGATGTTGCGGGTGCCATGAATATCCTCTAATACCCACTTGGAACTTCAACATGTTCCTGTTGTGTAATGACTGATGGTTGTGAAAGTTTAACAACACTCCCCTAATTGCGAGGTGAAGAAAATCCTCTGAAGTTTCCTTCTTCAGTCCTTGAGTGGATTTATTCTTCTGACCCTTTGCTGGCCACCTCCTCCCTGTCTGATACCAGGAAAGTGTTTATGCTTTCTCTGATGTCCTACTTACTGCTTCTCCTGTAGCTATTGGAAGGGATACTTCCACCCTTGGAGGCTGTGTAGGTTGTTCCACAGAATGTCCTTCAGATTTTGTCTGAAATTCACCCTAGCAATAGCTCGGAAAGAGGCTTCTGATGCAGTTTTTGTGATAATTTCCTGGATATAGGTATTCCTTCCCAAATCCTTCCTTCCTTTCCTTTTGGGTCCTCCTCTACCCCTTTTATTTGAACATTTGTTAATACATTTATTGGAAATAAAACATTAAAAATTTCACAGCTCAAGACCTAGAGCAAGGCGGAAAACTCTTTTCCCTCCTTAGGATGAGAGGATGATTCGAAAACAATAAATCAGCAAAAAGAAAACTAAAGCTCAGGAACTGGAGCAGAGTGAGAAAATTCTTTCCCTCACCAAGACGAGAGAGTGGACCCTATATAAAAATAGAAAAGAAAACAAAAGAAAAACCAAATAAAACTAAGGCTCAGAATCTAGAGTAGGGTAACAATCCCCTCCCTAGAACGAGAGATTGGTTTTTAGGAAACCAACAAAATGAAAAGCAATCAAGAAGAAAAGAAAATAGAACACTACACTTAGGACTTAGAGCAGGGTAACAAATTCCCTCCCTAAGATGAGAGATTGATCCATAGATCAATGTAGATCGTGTTCTTGCACCTTGTTAGCCTCCCCGACAATGACACCAAAATGTTGGTGTCTGAGTGGGAATAACTATTCAACCCCTTTTCACATCAATTTATCAATCCGAGTGCATGCATTATTTAAAGGTAATGTGCAAAATATATGAAGGTAGCAATGGTACAATCCAATCACCAATCTTAGATTCAATAACTGAATTAACTAAAGAACCACTGTGACAGTAAATAAGGATAAATTGAAGAACTATAAAAAGAATTCAAAGCAATTAATTAAATTATTGTAACGACAATTGAAATAAGCCAACATAAATAAAATAACAACACATATAAATAACGCAACACCTAATTCGAAGAGTGAGCCCAACTCTCTTACCAGGGCTGCGATGGATTCACAACTTATAGAGAGAACAACAAAACAAATTGCATTCAATTAATTAAACAATCTTCTGTTACAATCTCAATCTCTTACATGGCTAATCCCGATTCACAACATTGAAACCCTTCTTATACAATACTCAGAGAAAATCGTCTCTCAATATGGTAGTTAATGTCTATCAATATACAATCGTTGAAACGATCAACTAGTTGTCGAGAGAGAAAATAAGAAAGGTCTGGAATAGGCCTATAATCCATTATGTTGTTACAGCGCTGCTGATATGGTGTTAAAATCTTGGAATCACTTCTGTGTTTTGCATTTGTGACCTTTGATCACCAGATCTGTGGAAATGAAAAAAAATAGTAAATCGCATTGGTAAAATCCCTGTGGCTAGTACTTCATTAATTAAACATTCCAAGAAGACAATTGAGGAGGGTTTACCTTATGAATTTAGAATGATTAGTGAATATAAATGATACAAGGGAGTGAGAGAGAGAAAGTAAAAATGAAAGGAAAAGGTATACAGATTTGGCACCCAACATCTTGTGTAAGAGGCCAACCAAAATGGAAAAGGCATACCAGTAAGAGCATACAAAGCCTAATAGGTCGTTGTTTCACCATGATCTCATATGTATTTTAGAGAAACATCATTTATCTAAGACTGACCATTAATGGGAATTTTTCCTTCTTCATAAGGTTACTAAGAAGCCCCGACTTCTGACCAAGCTAGTGTGACACTAATGGTTTCACAAAATCCTCTGTCTCTTAACTTGGTTTCATTTGATTATGGTGTTAATAAGGAAAACTATCCTAAGTAGTTTGTTTATGAGGAAAAAATGGATTTTGTTGATGATGATAGGGTTGACAACCCTAATATTCCACCTATTCATATTACCAGGAGTAGGGTTAAAGAAATCTTGTTTCATCATACATAAGTGAAAATATAATCTAAGAAAAGGGAGGATCAGTCAAATTTCCTAGACTCTAATCCTTGCATTGAGCCTTTACACCAAGTGAAAGAAGGCCAATTTAATCAAGAACTTAATTCTAGGGCTAAAGTTAAATAAGAATAAAGGAAAATATCCAAGTTGTGACACAATAAGAGAAACAAATCTCCAGTCAAAGAAGTGTTTGTGGATCGGGAAACAAATACTGAGTTTGTACTAGAAAAGACCAAACCCCAGAGTCAGAATAGTTTTTATTTTCCTGATGATAGAAGCTATGCCCCTAATGATAGAAGATATGCTCCTGATGTCAATAATATTTTTGCAAAGGGTTCTTATGATGATGCAGATTCTAATGAAAACTTATTGGATATGTATTAGCATCAAAATTTTTTATTGACTGTGCCTCATTTGAATGGTCGTATCAACTGACTCTTACATGAAATTGAACACCTCAAATCATCGAACCAAGCTAAGTATTATCACTCAGAGGTTTTCCTTCGATGTGGAAGTGAACTCTAAATGAAACCTCAAACAATACTTTAAAATCAAAAGATGGCCATTCCAAATTTGAGGGATCTCTCATCAACTTTTCTTCTCTAGGTCAGAACAATATGTCTTTAATATGTTTGGTAGCTAGATTTAATGTGTAATAATTATAGATTCAGTTGGGGATCAAGGAAAATACCATTGGGAATGGATTCCTATTATGAACTGACTCAAGACCTTAAGACCTTGGTGGAAATGAGTAATTTCCTTCAAAGGGCTACAATCAATAATTGCTAGACATTAATTCATTCATAGCATGGAAAGATGAAGAGGAGTACATTTAGAATTTAAAATAAAGTAACAATATGAGGAATTATGTATAAACTCATCAGTTAAAGGTGAATATATGAATATGAGATACAGAGCACTATCACATGAATTTTACATATGCTTTGGAATTCAGATAAGAAGATACACATATAATGATAAAAAAGAAGGAAATACAACATTGAGATACAAACCACAATTGCTAAAGAATAATCCTTGAAACAAAAACACTTTTACTTCTATTGCAACATATATTTAACTAATTTCCAATGAAAACAATTACAATAGAGTTTGTTATCTCAAATTCCAACCATGATCTATTACAATTCCTCTAATTTATACAAAATTTACATAATTTTTGAGACCCAGAATTTTTGGAAAGTTTTTAATACAAAATACTAAAAATATATACATATCCTACCAAGATCCAAGATAAATGGATATGAAAACCTCCTCATCCATATTTAGTTTGTTTTCAAGTTGAATTGATGAGGTGTCTCTCCAGCTGAAAGTTGATTGGGCATTTTTCTAAAATGGAAAAAATTAAATCCGGAAAATTGATGAAAAATAGGATTCAAAGATCCATTTGAATATATCAAACCATGATAGTTGTATAAACACTGAAAGAATTTTTATAAATGAGACTTTTCATAACAAAAGCCTCTTTTTTTTCCAAAAATCATTTCATATGTTCAAAACCTACGATCGAAGTTAATGACTAAAACAAGAATTCATTTAATATTTATATATGTAAAAATGGGATGCAAATATTCATTCGAATATTTTAAACCATGAAACCTGTGTAAAATATGAGAGAGGTATTTTTTAATGGGTCCATTCCAAAAAAAAAAATCCTATTTTGGTTTTCAAAAATTCATTTCCAATTGTTCAGAAACCATGCCCAAAGTTGATGACTAAATAAAGAAAAAATATAGTAAAATAGAGTATGACTATTTGATTTGTCAGCATCACCGTTTTAAATTTTTTGAACCAACGTTGGCAAATTATATGTCAACATGTCTGAATTTTAGGTGGAATATTTTAAAAAATTGCTCCAAGCCATTACCCCTAAAGTCATTATCCTAAAACTAAACATTGATTCCAATCGGCTCCAACATGGATGTTGTCACCTTGAGAGGCAACAAGAACCCCCCATATACTAGGTTCTTAGTTCATTGGGTTACTCCCAACCTCTAAGACTGCAACTTGTACTTGTTCTTTACTAAAACCATCTCAAACTGAGAACTGAAAACCATACACTACAAAAAACTGAAAGTGAAATTCTCTATACATTGTTGAGATTCAAACTAAAACTAAATTGTCAACTCACATTTAAACTAAAAAAAATTATGAAACCAAAGACTGAAAGCCATAGCGCAATCTAAAAAATAAAATCATGCTCACTCTTATGAGCTTATTAAAATATAAACCATCCTACTCTAAACCGTTGAGACAACTATTGAATCAAGTGATATCAAAACTCCAAGTCAACCATGTAAGTAAATGGTTACCTAACTGATTTCTGTTCACATTCTCTTTAATTAAAAAGAAAAATTTAAGTAATGACAACTCAAACTAGAATCTGAATCCAATCCTTGTGTTGATGAACAAAACAATATCTAACATCATTGATTATTTCAACATAGTTGCAAAAGGATCTTCTAGACCATGAACAACTACCTTTCCTTGATGATAAAAAAAAATACAAGAATATCCTTCATGATTAACTATTGGTTGTTCTATGTGATGAAGTTGATCATCCTCCAATCTAATGGAAGCAAAATTTTCTTTCCTATCATCTAGATCAAGGAAAATATTTGTATGTTCTTGTTCATTTTTAGATGTAATAGTTTTAGCATGTATCTGGGGAATATCCAAAAAAGATACTTCATAGACTTCAACAAGAATAACATCTTCATTTTCAAATGAGTAAAAAAGACAACATGTTTATCATTTTCTCCATTAAGCTCTAAGTTATAATTGTTTTCTTGAAACTTTATGTTTAAAGTTGACTCATTTCTTTGAGTTTCCATACATGCCATTTCAAGATTTAGAATTTGAATATCTTCTTGAAATAAATATCCATAATAGTTTGATTGACCGTCCTCCACATTTTCTTCATCACTTAAGATTTGACAAGACTATTGATTTCTTCATCATTAGGGTCTCAATCTATTTCATTTTCAGACAAGGCATCAACTATGCTCTACTAGAAATATTCCTGAATATGATGACAACTATTCTCTACAATCTCTTCTTGATATTGAAAAGGATTTTCATATAAAAACTCTTTGATTTCTTCATCGATAAACTCTTCATCATCATAATAATTTTCCAAGCGTTGAATGAAATTTTCAAAATGATTGCAGTAGTTTTCAACCAACAATAAATATTGCAAACATTCTCTATAATCTTCAAGAAATATTGTATGAATTTTTTTTAAAGAATATGTTGGGATAGGGTCCTATGGGTCAGTTTTGGAGATAAGATAACCCAAGTTTTGATACAATTTTGTAATTAATGTAAATTTTCTGCAATTTGTGGATGTAGAGTGCATAGATGAATAGGAGTCAAAGGGGTTTAGCCCCTTGTTTTATGTAAAATTTGAGTCAGTTTTGAGATCCACCCATGGTTCGTGGTCCATGGAATTGTATGAAAAAGGCTATAAATAGGTGTGTCTTAGAAGAGCCTAAGGCAATGAAGAGTAGTATGATGACATGATAGTGAAGAGAAGTGGGTCAAATAGGAGAAGAAAGGCTCTGCAGCTGAGTACGCAGAGGCCTAGGTAGAGTCTGTAGCTAAGTGTGCGGACCCCTGCAGCTGAGTGCACGAGGTAGTTTTGAGTCTCTAACCTTCAATTGAAGATCAATAAAGATAGTTTCTGAAGAACTCTTGCATATTTTTGTTATTTCTGTTAATGCTAAATGTTTTCGATGAATGATGTATTTTATGGAATATTAATTGAATGTTGCATGATTCTCTTGAATAACTGTTAATGATTGACACAATTCATGTTTAAGTAATTTCACGAAGTCTCTAATGATTTCTCTTATATTTATTAATAACTTAAGTAAATCTATGTGAACCCTAATTTAAGACTGCTCTCTAATGCATGTAAGTAGATATATTGACTATTAAAGGTCTGCAAAGACCGACCATAAACCCTCATGAAGGTTTAAAGGCTGTTTAACGAAGTTACATCAATGAGTGCTAAGAGTGTATTGATCTGTGTGTAGGTAGATCTGAGGTGTTGGAAGACATCACACTAGTCTCTGGATGTAGAAACTTCCCCCCACACTTCTTTGGGTGAGACTATAGCTTGCGCTACGCAGGTTGTTTCCGAAAGGGCTAGTAGTATAGGGATTTGTTGGTTGGTGCAACTAAATCTGAACCTGTGTGAGGAACCCTAAGCCAACAAATGGTTCTGTTGCCAGGACCGAGATCTTCTTGAAAGAGATGTGTGATGTCACACCATTGGAATCTGACCAAGAAAGAAATTGAAAAGTGGTTGGATCAGAAGATTCATGAGTTCGCAGCGTAGGAAAATAGGAATCCATGCCTGTCAAAAGAAGAGTGGTTGAACATGTATCTATATGCAGAGATACACGAGATCTTCTTCTGCACATTTCCCTTTGAACTGTATGAGTGGTTAGCTAAATTAACAGATAATCAAAGAAGGTGGAAGCTCGATAGTCCTATAGTGTGAACTCTAGAATTAGTGCGATGATTAGAAGCTTATGAAAACAAGGTCGTGCGAGCTTTTGATCATTGTCTCAATCAAATTCTAGGAGGATTTGTTACAGAATTTACAGTTGATACCTCAGTTAGCTATAGCGAAGCGGAGCGAATATTTTTCAAAGCACTACGAGGTGAGTATTTAAGATATTTAAATACTTGGATTAAAATGTTGTTATGTGAAAAATGGGTGATGCCATTGCCTTGATGTTTGAATCTACACAAAGCAGAAGACTCTTTAGAGATTGAGAGAGATCAAGTCAAGAATATAGTCTGTTAATCGGACCTCCTTCAAGAGACTACGAAGGAGTGGTGCAGGCTTCACCACAAAGTGTTGTTTAGCTGATAACACGGGGTTTTCTGTAAACACACCATCCTTCCACTCCACCTCCACCTCCACCTCCATCGCATACACCTTCACCCACACCTCCACCTCCACCACCACCATTCAACATGGTGAACACAATGAAGCTGCTGATTTTCAAGGGCATAGGGAATGAAGATACAGAGCAATTTTGGTTTGTTGTGAATGCTGTGTGGATAGTGCAACAAATTACTGATGAAAAAATAAAAAAGGCACAGTTGGTTACCTCTTTGCAGGATTGCGTGCTAACTTGGTATATTAAGTATTGTTCTGATAATCCTCTTGCATCATTAGCATAGACTAAAGCAGCTTTAAACCAGGAGTTTAGTAAGCCTAAGTCTGACTCACAGTTAGTAATTGGATTCAAAGAAATCATGATGAGGGTTGATGAGACGTTGTGGGAATTGGATCAAAGATTGAAGTGTCAGATTCGAGAAGCTAACATGCATCTCACAAATAGTCAACATCACGAATGGTTTATAGCTTTGCTTCTGCCCCACCTGAGAATTGCGCTATCAAAACATAAGACAGGAACATAGGCATAGGCCTTGGAAATCGTGATGAGGTTGCATGCGTCACCTATTCAGGATGCAACCTTGGGTGTATAGCAGGTCCACTCTCAGTTACAAAGCCTACACTTAGAATTGTAGAGTTTGAAGAAAGACAAGGAGACTAAACCAGAAGTGTGCGCATAAGTCTAGTATCTGAAGTGCAAGAGCCAAGTGCACGATAAATACCACTGTACAGTGTATGCAAACTATATTATAGGAGGGGGCCGATTCCCCTTAATCCAGAAACTCCAGTAGGGCCAAGCATGGGGGTTGCGCTATGGTGCCCTGTTTGTCAGGTTGTTGGAAAACATGTGATAGATAATTGTCATTTACTTCAAAAGTTCATCCAGACACCCCAATAGTTGTTCTGTAACTTCTGCAAATTGGTGGGCCACGATGAATGCCATTATCATAGCTATGATCTGATGATGGAAAGAACACCTACATACCAGATGAAAGCAGAAAATCGGCCTCCAAAGCACGGTGCCAGAGGAGTGCGTGAAGGTTATTAGGGATGAGGACAGGGTCGAGGAGGAGGAGGGCCTGGTAGAGGTCGAGGTTAGATCATCTCCTACAACTGTGGACAACCAGCGCACTACGCGTGAGAATTTCATAATCAAACACGCCCATCATGTCAATACTGGAAGAATTCCTAGTGCTGATAGCTAAAATGCAAGAGAAGAAAGCACAACCCCAGCAACCTACACAGAACTTACAGATGATGAGTTGAGCCCCACGAGGAGGATCAAAGCATGAATATAGTGCTAAGAAGTGGAATAAAGACTGGTGATGATAAAGGTAAATAACCTACTGAGGACGGATGGGTCCACAAAGTGCCAGAGAAAGAAGTTGGCTTTAATCTAGAGCACACTAAGGAAACCTTCCTAGAAGCCAAGAAGAGCTTCGTTGATTCCTCCACCTCAGGAAGGTAGGATAGGGTGCAAGAAACCAACGCGCTTGTAGAGGTTGATACCTCTGTGATTGCTATGTTTTTGGAGACCTATATAAAACTACAGCCTGATAGAAAAGCTATGGAGGGCCTGTAGGAATTAATAAACAAATGCCCCAACAAAGAGAAGGTCCATGATGGACACAATGTGGGTAGAAAGATTGGCAAACATAAGGCATGAACAGGGTGTGAGATGAGGCTCACCACATAGATAGGTGATTATGAGACGGACCAAGTCATTTTGGATTTGGGGTCTGAAGCGAACGTATTACCAAAACAAACATGGGAAAGAATGGGGATACTTATGCTACGGTGGTCTCCGATTCAACTCAGAATGGTGAACCAGTAGAAAATCATCCCTACAGGATGATTATATGGAGTAACCGTTGATATAGAAGGTGCAAGCGCAATGGACGAATTTGAGGTTATAGAGATCGTTGATAACAATAATCCATACCCCATGCTCTTGGGAATTGACTGGGCCATTGATATGAATGGGGTCATCAATCGGAAGAAGAGAACAATGTTATTTGAAAGGAAGTTGCTTCGGACTGTAGTACCATTGGACCCTACGAAAAGGGTGTGCCATATTAAACCAGTCACAATTATGAGGAAAATGATGATGAATTGGACCAAGTCTACAAAATAACAGCATGAGACCAGGACTGGATCAATTTGATGGTAGATGGATGGATGGAATGGGACCAGGAGAGTTCCTTCTCCTCTGATTCAAATGAAGAATTGTAGCATTGACGGAATCACTTGCATGAATTATTTACACTATGATGCAATATGATGACGAATACATTGCATTGTGTCTCATCGGAGGTAAGGAAATTACCCTATTATGATGGTTTAACTGATGTAGATAAGTTTCTGGATGAATTTGAGCATGAAGTTCCTGTGGATCACCACTTCCAAGCATTAGAATTGGCACTCTGCTCTACGCCCGCACGATGGTGGGGTACACATAAGGATAGTTTTGTTGGATGGCATGATTAAATAAGAATGATGAGGTTATGGTTTGGGCGTCCTAACACTAGATTGATTGAGAAATATAATGGGAAGGATGATTCGCATGATCACTTAGCAAAATGGACTAAATTTTGGGGGACAAAGCTGTAGCTAGAGTGGGTACACATATTTTTCCATACTTTGGATACAATTCTCATGAATTGGTATCTGGAAACGGAGCTCTGCCATGGCACCGTGGAATGGGATATATTGAGGGAAGGGTTCTTATTGACCTTCAACTTTGAAGATGAATTCACAAGCATCAATGAAGCTCTACAAGAGATTAAGGCAGTTATCTTCAGAATGTTGTAAGAACTTATGGAGTGGACCCAGCGAGATTGGAGTACCCAACTGCATCATGCGCTGGAATACTATAATGTGACTGTTGAAGAGGAGGATGAAGATCCAAGAAACATTAATATTCTAGAGGAAGAATGGCATCGCGAAGTCAAAGGCCCACAAATAGACAACCCAGACATTAGCGCACTGTTGAAAACAAAGCAAGTAAACATTGGTATTAAATCAGAACTAAAGTTCACGAAAACTAGAACTATTGGGATGATGATACCATGGATAAAGTTGTTGAGTTACTCCACGAATGCCATGATCTATTCCCTACCAAGTTCTCATATTTGAAGGGCATAGTTGGCAATTTGGGCGTTATGAAGATCACTCTAAAGCCGGATGCAAATCGTATTAAACAAAGGTTGTATCACCTTAATCCTAAATACAAGGAAAAGGTTCACCTAGAGTTGGATAAGATACTAGAGGTAGGCATCATAAAACCGGTGGAAGAATCTGATTCGGTGAGCCCAATGGTGGTTTAGGAGAAGAAACAAAAGGGTCAAATAAGAATTTGCATAGATCTGTAGAAGCTTAATGATGTGTGTGTTCACAACCCATTCCCAATGTTGTTTACCGATGAAGTATTAGACAATGTTGGAGGACAAGAGGCCTACTCCTTTAGGGATGGGTTTTCTAGGTATCATTAGATTAAGATCGCGCCCGAGGATAGGAGCAAAATGACCTTCACGATGAAGTGGGGTTGTTTTCAGTATAGTATGATGCCATTTGGACTCAAGGATGTGCCTGCGATATTTTCTAGTGTAGTCATAGCAGCGTTCAAGGAATTCATTCATAATTTCGTAGAAGTATGCTTTGATGATTGGATAGTGTTTGGATTAGTAAAGTGCCATGTAGCAAGTTTTCTCCTGATCTTAGATACGTGCTGTAGATACCATATCGCACTGAACTTGAAGAAATGCATATTCTGTGTTCCTTTCAGAATCTTACTGGGTCACGTGGTGTGCAAAAAAAGCTTTATGGTAGACCCTGAAAATATTGTAGTAATTGTGAATTTGGAGGCCCCTAGGAATGTCAAGCAGCTACGTGTGACATTGGGACATACAGGATACTATAGAAAATTTATCAAAGCTTATGCCCAAATTACCGCGCCCATGGAGAAACTACTCAAGAAGGACGCAACATTCTATTGGGATGAATAATGTCAATGTAGATTAGATGTATTGAAAGAAAATATGGTCACTGCATCGATTTTGGTATTCCCAGATTGGAAGAAGGAGTTTCACGTACATTTGGATGCCTCTTGCATTTCATTAGGTGCAATGTTAACATAGGCCTATGAAGGAGAAATAGACCATCCTATAGCTTTCGCAAGTAGGAAATTATCAAAGGCCGAGAAGAATTATTCAACGATTGAGCGTGAAGGGTTGGCCATGGTGTAAGCACTGTAAAAATTTAGGCATTATCTGTTAAGATGGCATTTCAAAATGTACACAGATCATTCTGCCTTGAAATACTTGGTCAATAACCTATGTTGGGGGGGGGGGGAGGGAGATCTCCAGATGGTTGCTATTATTTAAGGAATATGACTTTGAAATCATTGTGAAGCTAGGGAGGTTAAATGCAGGACCTGACCATCTGTCATGGATCAAAATAGGCGAAGAGCCTACTAATCTAGAGGAAGGGTTGCGAGATGCACAACTCTTTGCAGTGCACATAGTGGATGATCATTTCGCAGACATTATTCACTTCTTGACTATGAGGATGGTGCCAGAAGGATATACAAGTCAGTAAAAGAAGGAATTAGTATTGCATGCAACAAATTTTTCAATTATTGTGGGACATCTGTATAAGATGGGTGCAGATGAAATATTGTGAAGATATGTGTCGAATTTCGAGAGGGAAAGAATTCTCGCTAAAGCTCATGGGGGAGTCATGGGAGGTCATTATGCAGGCAAGGCAACTACATAGAATATTTTGTGTGCAGGTCTATTATGGCCTACCTTGCATAAGGATTCCAAGGTGTATTGTAAGGCATGCGATGCATGTCAGAGAATGGGCAAACCATTGTGAAAGGATAAATTTCCATTACATCCTCAAGTATCCTTGCAGCCATTTGAGAAATGGGCGATTGATTTTGTTGGTCTAATTCAGCCCCCAGGAAAGAAAATAGGTGTGCGCTATATCATCACCACGACAAAATACCTAACTAGATGGGCGAAAGAATAACTGGTTAAGGATTGTACAGGGGCTACGATAGAAAAGTTTTTGTTTGAGTATGTCTTAACCAAAATTTGACTACTAGAAAGTGTTGATGAGTGATAGAGGTATGCATTTTCTAAATGAAATGATCAGTGCATTGACTGAAGAATTCTAAGTCTACCATCAGAAGAGTACACCGTATCACCCACAGGCCAATGGAACTATTGAAGCCTTCAATAAGATTTTGGAGAACGCGCTGATGAAGATCTGCAACACGCAGCGAAATGACTGGGATGTGTGCTTACCTACAGTAATATGGGCTTATAGGACTACTTGTAAGAAGCGGATAGGGAAAATGTTGTCCAGATTGGTATATGGGGTCAAAGCTATAATGTCGATGGAGTATATTGTGCCTAGCCTGCGCATTGCAGCCATGACAGATATGGCGGATCACAAGGCCTTGGAGGAACAACTTGCGCAATTGATGGAACTTGAAGAGGATCGATTTTTGGTAGGATTTCATCAACAATTATAGAAGGAACATGAAAAAGCGTGGAATGATCGCCATATCAACCTTTGCACCTTCAAGGTAAACAATCTTGTCCTGTTATATGATAAAAAATTCACTAAATTTACGGGTAAATTCCATATACATTGGCTAGGTCCATATATTATTAAATAAATTACAGATGGAGGTGCAGTTCAACTCGTGAAGCTGAATGGGAAACCTTTCCCAAGAAGGGTGAATGGGAACAGATTGAAGTTGTATACAGGGGATCCTGCATAATGACTATATGACGGCAGGATAGTCTTAGTGCTCTAGGCAGTTGCAAGGGAGAGCGGGGCTATAAACTACACTACCAGGTTTGGAGGACAACGTAGCAAGCAGGCTGTGTGGAAAGTGACGGAGATGCAACCTACGAAGTTGTGCACAGGAAGTTGCACCATGGAGGGAGGTGTCACGCAACACAACAAAAGAATGACTATTGGAGTCATTGTTCATGACATGAAGGCCAGAATACGGTTAAGTGGAGTGAGGTGGAGGCATTTAAGGTGAAAATATTTGATAATCTTCCACCAAAATAACATTTATTATCAAAAATTGGGGGGAATAGTCGGATTTGAATTCAAAACTCTCTATAAATTACGCATGCCAATCCAACAAAGAACACTTTGTTCTCTTAGAATTGTTGTTCAATTCACTGTCTGACGCCTATGAGCTGAGCGTTTTGGGAAGAATTCCTGTCACACACAAACATTTCTCCTAAAGCCCACTAGTTTTTTATGGAGAGAATGAATTCCACCAACCCCATCGAAGCCTTGAATTTGGAAGTAGTTGTGTCCAATGCTTCAGGACCAGAAGTATCAAGTGTAGAAGCTACACCTGTGGTGCCCATGGTGTCGAGGTCACCCAATCCGAAACAAACCATGACAAAATTCAAACAACCTACCATGAAAGAAAATAAACCCACAACAAAGGAAAAGTAGAAAAAGCCAGTGTAGGTACATGCATCCCCAAGGAAGCATATCGTGACACATATGCAGAAGAAAGATAAGAAACCATCGAAATTAGTGGACCTGGAGGTGGAAGGATCCTAGGGGACAAAGGATATTGATGCTAAATGAGTGGAACCCATAAAAAGGCTACCCAAGTATATCCCTTTGCAGAAGGGAAAAGAAAAGGTCATGAAGGACCCGAATTTTGAGAAGTTCACCATATCTATACCCCTGCTACCTGAGCAGGTCCCTTTTGAATGCCCTCGGCTTGCAAGGGTCTCGTTGCTAAAAATGGAGGATTGGGACCTCGCATATCGTGCTAAGTTCGCACACTTGGTGATGGACAAATATATGAGGAGGGATTATTATGAAGAGATAGGTGTTACATTGTTGGAAACGAAGGAATGGGTCTGCAGTGTCGAGAAATTAGGGTTTCTCAATTTCCTATGGGTGCCACAATATCACTGCAACCCCATTAATAAAATATGTGTGCGCTAGCTTCTCACGTTGGTGCACGATGGTTGTTTATGGCTAGGAGGGCCTATCCCCATTAAAGACATGCTAATTCACAGAATCACACACCTACCTTATGAAGGCCAAAACTTGGTTAAGGAGTTTGGAGGAAAGACCAAGGAAAAATATCTTGTAGAGAGGATGAAGAGGTATTATGGCCTCCTCAAAAAAATTCGTGACGGTATTCCATCATGTCCATAACAGACTCGAAAATACAATTAGCTACCAAAATATTGGCAGGGAAGGTGATGATAAAATGTCGTGCGAATGAAGTTCTGACACTAATGGCTTCCCTTGCTGCGTAGTGCGCAAAAGGCATACAATTCAATTGAGCCAAGTACCTGTGCCAGGAGTTCTTAGTGAACTTCCGCGAGGCGCAAGACGAATCCAAGGCATTTCACTATGCTTGGTTATTACTGTCAATTGTGCTCATTGCATGGGAATTGTCGGAGGATATCCAATTTCCTCCACTCGAGGAAGGATTTCCAGAAGTAGTACAATTCGCTTCCTTATGGTCTACAAAGGATGTTGTCTAGATTATAAAGACAAAGATATTTTGGGTTCTTATGGAAATGAGTCTACGTATGGCCATCAATCAACATCTAAGGTTGTCCCAAACCTTATTCACATAGTTGTCAGCCTACGCAACATTCAAGGTTGACTTCCATAGAGTATATATCTAGGTGCGGAAGGATTCAGCATAGAAATGGCATGAATTTCCCTATTTGGTGACATAAATAGATGTGCAGGAGGTGGTAGCAAAATTTCCCGTAGAGTGGTGTGCCCCGTCAAACTTAGCCACTGGACCAAGCATGGGTACAAAAAGTTCTGTCGCAAAGAAAAGGAAGGAGGTAGCTAAACAGGCTACGTGTAACCTAGCTGCATAGAAAAAGAAGGAAGCCGTAGAGAAGGCTCGTGTTGAGAAAGAATGTGCTGATAAGGAGCAGGCAGAAAAAGTCCAGTGTGAGTCCCACAAAGGTGACAAGTTACCTTTGCTAGAGACAAAAAAAATAGCTTTTAGGACAATGCGGTGAAGGCGATGAAGGGTAGTCCAACCCCTTCATTTTGGAAAGGTGTGGCATTGAGCAACAAGGTGGAATGCAAAAAAAGAAGAAATCTCATAAAACATAGGTTGATCCCATGGTGTTAAGAGAAAACAATCTTGATGAGATCATCAAAAAAGTCAGGGACACCACAACAGAAGTGCTACAACAGTTTGAGCAACAATACATGCAGACATTCGGGGGCATTCAAAAGGATCTGTGAGAGTTGTAGCACTAAGAAACCAATATCCAAAAATATTTCGGGAAAGCAAGCGGTGCACAAGGTAATTTGGCACGAGGAAAAAGTACAGTCTCGGAGGTGGCCTACCTACAAGATGTGAGAGTCTTCCCCTTGCCTAAAGGCTCAGTCCATGCCGAAACCGATGAACAGTGCACATTGCTTAACAAAGTCACAAAAATGGGACTGAACCTTGCTGCACTATCACTTAAGTCACTACATGCATTACTACAGGGAGTCCTGGAAGAGCTTTGGATTAAATAACATCAAGAAATCAGTGTTGTTAGTGAAATTAAAGTCAATAATCAACAACTTTTTACTAAAAATACGCAGTTTTTGAAGGAAAAGGAGATGCTAGAGGCGCATAGTTTACGACTGGAGTCAATAGTAGTGGAGGCATGCAAGTTAGTACATGAACTTCACATCCTGGAGGATACACAACTAGAAGAAAAGATCAGAAAACTAGTTGTTGGTGTGTGTGAGGCTAAATCAGAGGTTGGACAAGTTGCCTTTGAGCTCAACATGAAGATTACAGAGTTGCAGTTAAAGTTGCAACCCACGACTCTGACTGAGGTCTTGGAGCAGCGCGGAGCCATGATAAAGGAAGGCATGGCTACATTGGATGCCACAGTCACTAACTGTGTGACATTGTTTGAGTAGGCTATGGAGCTCATGAAGAATTTGTAGGAGGATCCAAACCTATAGACGATGAACATAGAGGTAAGGGAGTTGCAACAAAAATATGATGAAGTCAGGGAATGTTATGAAACCAGCTCAAGAAAAAGATAGAAACGATAGATCAACGCCTTAAAATTCAGCCTCTTCGAGGGGGCAACCTCCTTTACATTACATAAATGAACAATTCTTTGATGATTCAAATGAAAAAACCTCCTTTCTATATATAGGAGTCTAAGGAGTCACAATGTAACCTAGCCGACCTAATAATAATAATATAAAGCCATAAAAATAACAATAGAGGGATTCTATGCTGCACAGTAATAACAATATGGGGGCAATAAGGGAACAATAATATTAATAAGGGGTACAACTACAAGAGTAATGGGGTAATCACTAGTATTATAGGGACCCAACATGCCCCTCTCCTTCAAAAAAGTGTTGTCCTCAACACTTGAGTAGTTCAGGATACTTTTGTATAAAATTCTCATCCTCCCATGTGGAATCTTCAGCGGATAAGTTCTTCCACTTGATAAGATACTTCGAAATTTATCAATTTCGTAGCTGTTGAGTTCTTGTTTCTGTGACTGCTTCCAGTTCCAATATAATTTTTCCTTCCTCTTCAAGTTTTGGAAATATTGTTTGAACTCGGAGCTTGTCGCCTATAACCTTCTTTAAACATGAAACATGGAAAATCAGGTGCAATCGAGAAGCTGCAGGAAGCTCCAATTTGTATGCCATAGTACCAATATTTTGCAATACCTTGTATGGACCATAATACTTTGGTGATAATTTATTATCCTTCTTAGCTTGCTTGAGGGACATTTGCTTATATGGTTATAACCATAGGAATACCCAATCACCTACATCAAAACTTCTTTTGCTGCGATGTTGATCTACCTGTTGTTTCATTCTATTTTGTGCCAACACGAGGTTATCCTTTAAGAGTTGGAGGACTTGTTGTTGATGTTCAATGTAATGTTCCACTACCTGAACCTTAGAATTTTCTCTTAAATATGATGTGATGGATGGTGGTTGATACCCATAAAGTTCCATAAATGGGGTCATTTTTGTTGTTGTATGGAAGGAAGTATTATACCACCATTTAGCCAGAGGCAACCATTTGACCCATTGTATCTGTTTATCAGATACAAAGCAACGAAGATATCCTTCCAAACATTTGTTTACATCTCAGTTTGACCATCAGATTGAGGATGATAAGATGAGCTATGAGCTAACTGAGTACCATGACAAGAAAATAATTATGTCCAAAAATTTCCAGTGAAAATTGGATCTCTATCACTTACAATAATCTTTGGGTTTCCATGTAGCTTTTAAATTGTTTCCGTAAATGCAGTAGAAACTGTATTGGCTTAAATGGATGTGATAATGCACAAAAGTGTGCATACCTAGCAAGTCTATCAACTACCACCATGATGACACTCTTTCCCTCAGACTTGGGTAAACCTGTGATATAATCCATTGAAACCTCCTCCTAACATTGGCTTGGAATGGATAAAGGTTGTAATAGCCCCGTTGTCTTAATTGTTTCAACTTTATTTTGTTGGCAAACCAAACATTCCGCCACAAATTTTTGAATATCCGATTTAAGGCCATCCCAAAAAAATTCCTTCTTAACCCTGTGGTAAGCTTTTAAAAATCTTGAGTGCCCTCCTAAGGGAGAAGTGTGCAAAATATTTTGTTTTAGCTGGGAATCCTTACAAAGGTATAAGCGATCTTTGTACCATAACGAATCATTTTGCCAGCTAAATGTATCAGACATACTGGAATCTTGTTGTAACTTTTGAATAAGTTCCCACACTTATTCATCATTCTTCCATTCCTCCCTTGCTTCATTTATCCAATCTGGTTGGATAATAGAAATGGTGCACAACAATGCTTCCACATCCTCATCCTTTCTTGAGAGTGCATCTGCCACCACATTTTGCTTCCCTTTTTTGTAGATGATTTCAAAGTCATAACCCAACATCTTTGTGACCCACTTTTGTTGCTCTTCAGAGGATTATCTTTGTTCTAAAAAATATTTAAGGCTATCATGATCTGTTTTTACCTTGAAGTGTCTTCCCATTAGGTAGGGTCGCCATTTCTAAAGTGCATGGAGTATTGCCAACATTTCCTTCTCATAAATAGCTTTGTGTAAAA
>APFE030211837.1:0-10362 GCA_000404065.3 Pinus taeda
CTTTCAAAAGTACAGTCTGGTTTTTTGTAGCTAACAATCAGTGTTTCACATGGAGGGTCCTTTACAAATGAGATTTATGTTTGTTATTTCCACTATTCCCCAAGCTTCCCCGATATTTCAAATTGCAATTAATTTTATGAACACCCTTCCATCCTTGCAGGCTGACCCAGAGAAAGTCTCATCACGAGGGTGCTTCTCAAGTTGTTGAGAGGTTGCTTGAGAAGGGTCCCAACATGACAAATAAATTATAATAAATGAATGGTTGCTAGAATCTTAAAACAAATGTGAAATCTTGTCATGATGGACAGAGGCTGAGAGATCTATCTGTTGACATTATTATCTATATGCTGGAACACTACTTCCCAAGGGGCCTTTGACAAGGTGAAGTTTTGACCAGGGTGAATCTGCAACCATTGTTGGCTAGCAAGCCAGTCTGGAATGGCTTCTTGGGCTCACTGGTAGCTCCCATTCTTGGCTTCTTGGATCCTAGACTTGCAGCTTCATTAAAATTATGAATACAGTCTACAGCGTTGTCCATTGGCTCCTTGTCCTCTGGAATGGTAAGAAAAGAGTCATTGATGAAACTCCCATCAACCATATGGCTAGTTTTTGGCCTAGGTAGTGTAATATGCAGAAAATTCCAATGATGAAGGTAACCGACAGCTTCCATGGCGTTAACCAAGGGACAACCCTCCCTTGTCAATGTATGAGGAAACTAACGAATAATTTTTTATTTTTATTTTTTTCGAAAGCAAAAGGGAGGCTGACTCTCAAATTACAGAAAAAATAGATGGTTACCTTGTAATGTAATAGCCTTCACTATCTTCAATAGGTATATGCAATAAAATACATGATATCTATTAATCTAAACTAAGTTTCATTTGAAACAAAATCATGGATTCAAAATTTTTGGTGCAATGAAACTGGTATCTGAAAAATAGCAAACCATATTTGGAAAACTAGAGGGAGGTTACCTATTCAACTACAAAAATGATGGATCCTTGTAATATGTTTTTTTTTTTTCATGACTTGTACCTTATCACTCATGGGATATTGGAAGGAGTGATACCTTCAAACTTCAAATCTTAGTCTTTCATCTATGAATGGCATCTAGACACATACAACAGTATGATTTTCAAAACCTTAACAGTCCATTGTAGTTTGACTAGTAATCCTTTCTATGCTTTATATTGGGGTTTCAAAGAGCTTTCGACTACTGTACCAAATGATGCTCATCTGTTTTCCAACATCTAATGATGGAACTGTGGTTAATTTACTTCGATAAGGAAACTCTCAAGCGAATTACTTCCAAGTTAGTTGTGATTTGACGTCGAATGATTTTTGTTGTATGTGTTCTTGAACAATGAACTCGTTGGAAGATATAATACCATACATGTAATACATGTCAAAATAACACTAATCCAAATATTAATGAACAATCTCTTCGAAATAATTGTGCAAGAATTCAAAAGACGTCATTCCATTTCTTCAACAATGGTAAAGGGTTTTCATTGTAAAGTTCCTTCACGCGGATTACAATAGAAACAAAGAGAAGATCAGCTTTAACATATATTAGAGCGAAAATGTCGAGAAGAGTCAACCCATTGATTCTTGCTTGTTATGCCCAGATCTCTGTCTTGAAGGAAAATTCGTATTTATGGATAAAACAGGGGTTTACACAATTGAGAAAAATTTAGATAAATAATTGTATATATAGCTAAGTATGGCGCCCAAGTAAATTTGTATTCCGTACAAACATTTGTATCAGGCACAAATTAAATTGTTTGTAGTTTATGGTTCTAGTGAATCGAATTTGAGATCTGAAAATGGAGAAACAGCTGAATCTGGCAATAATAATAATAATGTTAATAAGAGGAAAAAGTAGCATTAATCCACCCTGCGTAAAGCCAAACCGAACAGCAAGGGAAAAAGTCATACAATAGAATAAAATTCTGAGTATCCATTGAATCTTCTCTCTTTTGATCCAAGTTGGAATCAAGGTTTTGCCAAAAACAAGAGAATTGTTTACTGTGGGGCCTGCTTAACAGCTTGCTCTATTTTTTTCACTGATTAACTAAAAACAGGAATGAAGGGCGCTTGAAATTGAGATTCATTAAGGTTTAATTTCGCTTTTGTAGGAAAATCTCATTACCCATGTCGCAACTTTGAACTCTTTGGTAATGGTTTGTTGTTGGTTCTCAAAGGCATTTGCAAGAGAATCGAATTATTCGTGAACCAAGGCATTAAGCAGAACCTAAAAGTTACAAATAAGTCCTATTCTTTGTGGTTTTGTTCTCTAAGCGACCTATCCTATAAAAAAAAAAAGAACCCATCTGTCATATCGAATATTTAGGGAACTCGCACAATTTTTTTTAATTGTTTTTTTTTGGGTAAACGCTTGACTATTATTCACTGAAATTTGATGGGATACGTGTATTACTAAAACCTGTTTTCAAGCTATTCAAGCCTCTGCTCATCCACAGACACATAGCCTACCGCAAGTTCATAAATTTGCAAAGAAAATCATGAATCTAAAATAGATGTTCGTTCCAGAAAACAAATTTTATAGACCCTTTTCAGACTATTATATTTCTTACTCAGGATAAAATCCCTGCCAGACCTATATCTAGAAAATAGTGTCAATGTCAGAATATGTTTCCACCATGCCACGGTTATGAGAGTGTTGGTTACTAGAATTCAAGTCTGACGCTTCCAAAACTTCATCAGATGTATGTTTTGATAAAGAAAGATCTAGTTTTCATGGGTTTGGAGACTATCTTCCAACACAGGTCAATAACTATAATTTTTTATTTTTTTTTTGAATCCAAGTGGGCAGAAAACACAAAGTAGGTGTAGGGTCTGTAAGGTACCAAAGGTTTTGAAACCCTGGATCTGATACTAAGTGTAGGGACCAACCTTTTTTTAAATAAAATACAACCAAAAGATAAAAACATTGGGAATTTGAATTTATTAAGCACTATCTAACACATCCCTGGATTTCATTTCACTGAACATATCATAAAATTTACATATATTTAGCTAAAGCCAAAAAGAAATCATGCAAAAGAATATTGTAACACATAGGTACCGTTCACCAAAAGACGAGAATCCACTTTATTGTCGTTTCTTGTCTTCCTTGTTGTCGGTCACCTCTGAGTGTGAATGACGACGTACTTGATCCAAATGCAATGACCCACTAGTTGACCTCCTAGCCTACTCCTTGGGTACTCTTCTTCCCTGTGGACCCCCGAGCTGCAATGGGGTTGTGCAATGGAGAAATGCAACAGCTAGTAGAGGAGAGCACTCCTTGGCTCAAGAGTCCCTTCTCTAAAGTCCTCTACCTCACCAAACTCACGATAGTTCGTAATCACTACTCTGACATAGTCTCATCCATCACACAATAGGGTTCCAAAAGTCCCTTCTCCCATGGCTTGCCCCTTATTTTATATGTCTCCTCATAGGTGACACTTGGCATTTCATGCATAATTAATTATTTTTTATAATTCAATAGTTTTATTATTCACCAACCCATGTGTCACTCTCTCATTAAGGATCTCCAAAATTATTTACTTAAATTTTAATTTAAAAATAATATTTTTCCTCACCTTGACAAGATTCCTATTTCTTCTCTTAGTTGTCTCTTGATCCCCCTTTTTACTCCTTAATTTGTGTTCATTACTAAAGTCAAATTGATAAGTCAAGATTTGATCCCCTATCTACTCCCTAATTTAACTCAAGTTATCTCTTAGATGGATATTCTTATGTTGGTTGTTGCCACATGGAGGACCTCTATATTTCTCTAAAATTTAATTTATTAATCTTATTTTAATTCATCATCCTCTTCTCTTAATTAGGTTTAACTATTTTAGGATTAATATTTATCCTTACAATCATGTCCCTCTTTCCCCTTTTTACCTAATTAAATTACATTATCTACCTAATATTTTCCAACATGGGAAGGGTAGAGTTTTTAAGGTAAACTATTTTATTTCTTCCTATGATCCTCTTAACCCAAGTTTTATTTTTGATTTAATTACCTCGATTTCTAACATCATTTACTCTTTATGTGAATTTACTTGGTTTTCATATCTTGATTATATTTATTAATTTTTTTTATTTTTTTATGATTCCAAGGGTGCCAAGTTTGGTCGTGCCCTTCAAGAACTTCCCTCGAAGTTCCAAGGGTGCTACGCCTAATATTTTATTTGTGATGCCAAGGGTGCCAAGTTGGACGTGCCCTTCAAGAAGTTCCCTTAAAGGTCACACCACTTGCCATTCAAGCATTCAGTGACTATGAGGGAAACTATAGGTGATAAAGACCACTATCATCTCTTATGTTGCCTGCTCTAGTGAGACTAATGGTGTCAGGGATCAAGGAATCCACCTTGATACGCACCCCTTGGTAAAATCCTCATGAGTGACCCAACTTTGGGACCTACCCTCATGACATTGTGATCTTCAAGGCGAAGGTGTTTCAACCTTTCCAACCCAAGTCACAGTGGGAGTGCTAGTGGGTGAGATCAGGGACACTGTCCCACCACTCCCATGCAATTCCATCCAATTGTACAACCCCATCACCCATATGTAAGTCATTCGGCCAAGCAACTAATTTGTGCCTACAACCACTAATATATCATCAGAATATAGATAAACATATATAAAAGGTTTCAAAATTGACTTAGAATTTCAAAGATAAAATAATATAAATTTTCATTAAACCAGGGGTCGTCAACTTTGTCATATGCGAGTGCCTCTAGTGGTTTCCTGCGATACTCAATAATCATCAGTAACAATGTTTCTCAGTGTTAGTCATTGTCATAATAGCATCATTAACAACACCTAGTCATTCACATCATTGTTCATTGTAAGCCAGAACTAATGAAAGTAGGTAACATAGGGGACACATCCATCATGGTTATCATCATCATAACATCAATGGAAACATACATATCCATCAAAGTTATCAACATCGTAACATCAATATAAACATACATATCCATCAAAGCTATCATCAACATGATATCAATAGAGCGCATACATATCCTTTATCGCCATCATTATCATAAATTCAATAGAGCTCAAACATAACCATTTATGCTACAATCACCATAATATCAATAGATAACATACATAACCATTAATGTTATCTTTATCATAATATCAATGGAGAACATACATAAACATCACAACCACTAATATCTCAACCTCTAATAATAGAGTCATGTGCTCGGATCTTCAACCTGAGGTCCTCAAAGAATAATGTGTGGGCCTTAGGGCTAAATAAATGTTAGTGTCATATCACTATCAGTCAACTAGAGTGGGGCACTACAATAATATCAATAGAGAACATGCCTAACCATTAATGTTACAATCATCATAATACCAATAGATAACATACATAACCATTAATGTTATCTTCATCATAATATCAATGGAGAACATACATAAACATCACAACCATTAATATCTCAATCACTAATAATAGAGTCATGTGCCCAGATCCTCAACCTGAGGTCCTCAAAGAATAATGTGTGGGCATTAGGGCTAAATAAATGTTAGTGTAATATCATTTTCATTCAGCTAGAGTGGGTCACTACACTGTCCAACTATTATTGGGTCCGTATTAAAAAATTATTGGGGTGTTGCCCCAAACCCCATGTAGGGCGGTTATCTCCCCCTAGTTGTGCCTGACACAATGTAGAAACACCTATAACTAATCGTGGAAAGAATATAACACATACCCAACATAGATAAGGTGAATCAATACCTTTCATATCCATCTAAATAAAAATGTGAATTATATTCTCAAAGTAATGAAATTTTAATTGTTTTTTTAAATAATGTGAAAACCTATCATAACTCAATTGTAAAACCAATAGTGAGAAGAGCTATCATTGGTTGTTATCCGCTAATACAAGTTGACCCATCATTATTATTCAAGGTAAGCCATGTCGGTTGTAATTACCCACTAGTGGTCCGTAAGGGGGCAAGCTTTCACTCCTACCAAATGCCTCTAGGTCTTGGGCCATTAACCAGTTTCCTTACATTCGAGGAAGAAGATCTCTTAGCCAAGGAGAAGAAGTTTTAGGTTATATTTTAGGACCGACTTTATTATTGTCGTTGTTGTTGTTGTTATGTGTGGACAAAACGATATTTTGTTTTATTTTGTTTTTATTTTTTATTTTAATTTTAATTTTTTAATTATGAGAAAAAATAAGCAAGTCAGTAACCATTCACTATCCATTACTGGTTTAGGCTCAATGATTCAGAGGTATGGGAGTAAAATTCCTTGTGAGTGAGAATACGTTGTGCTTTAGGCATGATGTATATTAACTCATTAATAATTTCATAATTTGCTACTAAAACTAAAATCCATTGTCCCTTTTTATGGTGTGCAAGGATATTATTAAAAGTATCCTAGAGGGAATAAGGCCCACATAGGTAGCATCATCCCTGGCCTAGAATACTAAAAATTTGATGTTTACATTGAGTCCTCACCTTCCATATTGAAATTATTTAGTCCTTTTTGTCAGCCATAGGCTTTGCTACAATGGGATTTCTTGTGGTTGCATATAGATTGGAGAAGAAGGCACAAAATTTTTGTCACTATAGGGCTTATATAGTTTAGATACAACAAAAGTTTTTTTTTATCCAAGTGGATATTAGTGGCCATCAACCTATTCCACTGGCTCATTGCATATTTTCGTATTTTGGTAATTTTTTTCTTTCTATAGGTTTTAGGTCCTAAACTTCCAAAGTTGTTTTGAGGCCCTAAACGACATTTTTTTGGGGAAATGGTCCAACTGATCAGTGATGGAATTCATAAAATGTACTTCTCATATAGATATTTCCAACAGGCTATCATAGGCACCAAATGAAGATCGTATGTCAATGTTACGACCCAGGAAAGTTGACATTTCAACTTACCCCATTGGGGCTCGCAAGCCTTTGACTCTTCATCTCCTAGTGTAAGATTTTTGGATGTTTATGGTTTCTCATAGCTTCTTTATGATAAAAGACCTTTGATCCTCATTATAAAACAATTTGGCAAAGGCATGTAGCAGTCACGTCTCTTCTCATAGATAAGCTACCACCATCCATGCTAGTTTGTCTTCATTCTGCATGTATATAGTTTCATCATTTTCCATTTATTAATAAAATTCAAGTTTCACATTGATCACAATGGATGTTGATGGCCACTCAACTATTACATTGGCTCACAAGGTAATTTTCTATTTTGGCAGTTTTTTTCTACAGGTTTTAGATTTTGAACTTGTGGGGCCGTTTTGAGGCCCTAAACGACGTTTTTTTGGGAAATGAGTTGGTGATAGTCATTTCCATTGTCGAGAATAAGAAAATGTACTTCTCGAAAAGACCTTTCCAATGCGATATGTGTGTTCCAAAAGTATATTGTATGCCAAAGTTATGACTCGAGGAAGTTGATGTTCAAACTTACCCCATCGAGGCCCACAAGCATTTCGTGCTTCATCTCCTATGGTTAGGTTTTTGGATGATTAGGGTTTCTCATTACTTCTTTATGATAAAAGGTCCTTTAAGCATCATTATAATATAGTTCAACAAAGGCGTGTAGTTGTCATATCTCTTCTCAGAGATAAGATACCACTATTAAAGCTAGTTTGGTTTCATTCTGCATGTATACAATTTTAGCATTTTCCATTTATTAATAGAAGTCAAGTTTCATTGTATATCTATTTTTTGGTGATAAATTTGTACATCATTTCATTCCCTTCATAAATTTAGATCACTTTTACTTAAAAAAAGAGTGTCTACATATTTCAAAAGAAATGCATTTTTGTTAAATTTATGTAGTAATATAAAGAACTTGGAAGGAACAATGGGTGAAATCAAAGATGCATAATAATTGATGATGGAAGTCATTGTAATGTGTTGTAGTTGCATTAAGTCTATTGACTTTTTCAAGTGAGTACTCAACATTCTATCATTTATCTTATTTAATAGTGTAATGGTTTATTGATGTGTGTATATAAGAGAGGCCATATCTAGCTCAAATGCACACAAAGCCCATGTTTAATATCCATATAGATGTTTTTATGGAATTTCATTGTCTAAACTGCAAGCTATGGTCAATGCTATGGTTGATAACAATAAACAAAAAGATGGTGAGTAATATTAATCGGTTCAATTTTATGATCTGACATAGTAATGCAAGTTATGGCCAATTCTATAGTCAATTTCAATAGACAAAAATATGGTGAGTAATATTAGTTGGTTCGATTTTATGAACCAACACATTAACACCTAGGTAGCATTAGTTTATTTTCATGAACCAACACATTAACACCCAGGGAATATTAGTTTATTTTCATGAACCAACACACTAATGCCCAAATAAGTGTTCATATCTAGAAGCATACTAGTATGTGCTTAATATATACATATTGGTATACAACAACCACTTTCATATGGTGGTGTTGGTTTTACCACTTAACCAAATTGTCTATTGCCTTATAAAACAGTTTGGGATGTAATGATTGTTCTCCATTCCTGTAGTTAGCTTTGAGTCTCCATAACAAGTAATACACTTAATGTTACTATCAACATTACATCTATACCTATACTAAGCATTAAAATATCACTATTTTTGGATTTGAAACTCATATTTCAAACGATATTGAATATCACTACTCCATCGAGGGCGATATTGAATATCACTACTCCACCGAGGGTGATAATGAGACTCCCACTAGCCATCATAAGAAATATGACAAAACAACCAAGAAAACTTGTTTGCTAGCTATCCTAACATGCATTTGTGTTATATCTATATATATATATATAGTATGATATATATATTATATTGCATGATTTAAATACCTTTCAATAAAAGTAAGCCATATCACATGAAGTTTATAAGTGCAAGGTTGTTTGCAAAAAGGCAGTTTGAGCAAAATTTATAAAAGTAATCTTTCTAGTTGAAACAAAGCTACACAATTTTGGGCTCTTGTACACCTCGTTGGTTAACTTTTAACATGTAATGCCCAATTTTAGTGATAATACTCTTAGATGTAATTCTAAATAGGTGTCAATTCATGCTTAAACCTTTGATTTGTTACTCATTTTGTTGTTTCCAATATGAATGAGTCTAACTAACAATGTCATGGGTACTCTAAGATACAACAAAAATAAATGCTAAAAACAAGTCTAGTGATGTAATTATTTAATGTGGAAAGTTTTAGAACTATATAAATTTAGTAGGAAAAACGATCTGGTAAGAACTATATATGAGTATTCGCCAATTTTTTGTTGCTAAAAATAAATTTAAAGCTACTTTTTAAATTTTGCTGCACACATTATGATTCTATCAAAGTAGAAAAATAGTTCAATTTATAATGCACGTGACAACATGTAATGAGAAAGGTCATGGAAAAGACCAAGTTGTTTAAACACTAGTAAACTAGTCATTTTAAGTATGGTTATGGTTGGGAACAAAAAAAAAAATCTCGCCTTTTCTTATCAACATCTTTTAAGGAAGTGTGTATTGATAAAATTCCAAAAAATATATTTGTGTATCCTGAAACATATCACTAGTTAGATGAAAAACCCATTGATTAAATAGAAGAGGAAGGAGTTGATAATAATAATTAAGGTTGAAGTGGGAGATGTGAAAATTATATATCCTAGAAAATAATGTTTGACGTAATTGACATTTACAACAAAGAATAAAAATATGAGTGGTATGAATGTGCTTTATGAAAAAATCCATAATTTATGAACTTAAATTATATTATATGAGCTATATTACTTAATGAAAATTTGTGCAAACACCTAAAAGCGAATAATAATCGAAAATGTTATATTTTAGCCTAAGTTATGAAGGTGACTTTATTACAAAGTAAGATTTATATTCTAACACCATCTCTTAATACTTACAATACTGAAATCTAAATTCATTGAAAGCAATCACAGTTTGACTGCAAATCCTCTATTCAAACTAAAACAACAGAATTGAACATTCTTTAAACACTTCTTTAAAAAAACAATGCTGGAATAAGTAAGACTCCTTTAAGATGCACTATATTCCTCTAAAAGGTATACTCTCCAAGTCGTTATCCAAATTTCCAACATCATGGGACATATTTGCATATGAAATGTATTGAATGCTCATAAAGATATGAAGATCTATTAGCCAAAGCTTTATGACAACGTGGTAGTAAGACTTGCTTAAGTTATAAATAATTTTAATATGAGAACAAAATAGTTAGACTTGCATAAATTATAGGTAAGTGATTAGTAGTAGGCTCAATACAGAAAGTGTGTTGTATTGTTGTGTATGTGGTATATAAGCTACTTTGTTTATGAAAATTAATACTTCAATGGTTG
>APFE030211837.1:29998-60592 GCA_000404065.3 Pinus taeda
ACCTACCCAAGTGTCACTCTCTCATCAAGGGTCACCCAAAATTATTTACTTAACTTTTTATTTAAAATTAATATTTTCATCACCTCACAAGATTCCTATTTATTCTCCTAGTTCTCTCTTTATCCCCCCCTTTTATTCCTTAAATTGTGTTTGTTACTTGAATTCAATTAGTGAGTCAAGATTTTATCCCCAATCTACTCCCTAATTTAACTCAGGTTTATCTCTTAGATGGATATTCTTATGTTGGTTGTTGCCACATGGAGCTTCTCTACATTTCTCTAAATTTAATTTATTATTCTTATTTTAGTTCACCTTCCTCTTTTCTTAATTAGGTTTAATTAGTTTAGGATTAAACTTTATCCTTACAATTATGTTCGTCTTTCCCTTTTTATCTAATTAAACCACCTAATCTACCTAGTATTTCCCAACATGGGAAGGGTAGAGTTTTTAAGGTACTCTATTTTATTTCTTCCTATGATCCTCCTTATTCCAAGTTTTATTTTTGATTTAATTACCTTGGTTTCTAATCATCATTTACCCTTGATGTAAATTTACTTAGTTTTCATTCCTTACTTATATATATATATATATTTTAATGATTCCAAGGGTGCCAAGTTTGGTTGTGCCCTTCAAGAATTTCCCTAGAAGTTCCAAGGGTGCCACACCTAATAGTTTATTTGTGATGCCAACGGTGCCAAGTTGGTCGTGCCCTTCAAGAAATTTCCCTGAAGTTCCAAGGGTGCCACACCACTTGCCCTTCAAGCATCTAGTGACTATGAGGGGAAGGTATAGTGCAACGTCATAGACCACTATCATCTCTTATGTTGCCTGCTATAGTGAGACTAATGGTGTCGGGGATCAAGGAATCTGCCTTGATGCGCACCCCCCGATAAACTCCTCATGAGCGACCCAACTTTGGGACCTACCCTCATGGCATCGTGATCTTCAAGGCGAAGGTGTTTCAACCCTTCCAGCCCAAGTCACGGCGGGAGTGCTAGTGAGTGAGATCAGGGACTCTGTCCCACCCCTCCCATGTAGTTCCATCCACCTGTACAACCCCATCACCCATATGTGAGTCATTCATTCAAGCAACTAATTTGTGCCTGCAACCATTAACATATCATCAGAATATAATTAAACATATATGGCAGATTTCAAGATCGACTTAGACTTTCAAAGATGAAATAATATGAATTTTCTTCAAACCAGTTGTCATCAACTCGTCATATGCGAATGCCTCTGATGGTTTCCTGCCATACTCAATAATCATCAGTAACAAGGTTTATATAATAGCATCATTAACAATTCCTAGTCATTCACATCATTGTCCATTGTAAGCCTGGACTAAAGAAAATAGGTAACATAGGGGACACATCCATCATGGCTATCATTATCATAACATCAGATAGATAACAAACATAACCATTTATACCACAATCATCATAATATCAATAGAGAACATGCATAACCATTACATTCACTAATAATAGAGACATGTTTATGGATCCTCAACTTGAGTTCCTCAAAGACTAAAGTATCTAAGATAATGTCATATTAAGGTCAGGAAACTAGAGTGGGCACTACATAAGAAAATAGGTAACATAGGGGACACATCCATCATGGATATCATTATCATAACATCAAATAGATAACAAACATAACCATTTATACCACAATCATCATAATATCAATAGAGAACATGCATAGCAATTACATTCACTAATAATAGAGACATGTTTCTGGATCCTCAACTTGAGTTCCTCAAAGACTAAAGTATCTAAGATAATGTCATATTAAGGTCAGGAAACTAGAGTGGGCACTACAATCTCCATCCTAGCATTTGAATTCCAGTGCACAGTCACGATTTTTTTCCACCAATGTTCAGAACACAGTGTTTCCTCCAGCGTTAAGTCACAGTCTTCATACTTAGGTGCTAGGATCTCACATTGAATGCAATCTTTTAATCATGTACACAATCTCCAACACAACTTCATATACTTGGTCCTACCATCTGTTAAGTCTGTCTTTCCTCTATCATGAGCAGACCTATGCTCCACACAGAAAAAACAAATTCTACAGAGTTTCCTAATTGTTATGGCCACACTGCTTCTTCCTCTTTATAGGTATCATACATGTCTAGATTCTCCAACAACGCACCAAACATCATATGATTCACCATATCAACCAGCATTCAATGACTTATCAAAGACGCTACCAACTCCAACAGTGTGAGGAGGAGAGTGAAGCAAATTTTGTGTTAGGAGGAGAGTGAAGCAGAGTTTGTGTGGTCTGCCAGTTTTCTAATAAAGGACTTTTTATCTGATCTGTGGACTAAATTTGGCTTTGTCGCCCATTTAGTGTGTGAGCATTTCTTTCAATAATTGCAAGTGTGACCCCAACAAATCTATTATTTGTTCGCCCGTGCAACTTCCCTCGTTCACCCATGCTTGCTTTGACCCTATCTATTTGCTTGTGATAGATTTCTAGAGTGATATTCGCTTCGTTGCTTCTGGTCGACATGTACAACTTCTAATTTAGGCATGGGGATTTCCATATTCTTTCCTTATTCCTCGCTTGATTCTTTGGAGTAATCAAAGCTATTATCCAGTCTCACTAAGGGGGGGGGACAATGGTTCCATGCTCACAGCGGGTGTGATTGAAAACAGAGAATGAATCTGGATGTTGGTACTGGATTACAAATCCTGGGAAGACTTTAATTTTGTAATGGATAGTGCTGATGCCCACAAAGGAACCAAAGAGAAGATGCTTTTGCAAATGAGTTTTGTGAGGGGTCAGATTTATGGGAAAAAAATGGGTATGATGCCCAACATTTCAGTCAATAGCTCATGTCAAAACATGTCATAAAACTCATCTCTATTGAGAGTGAGCAGGAGGCGATATTGGAGATGTGATTCCCATAAGCACAGGACTATACACATTTTCTGATAGAATAATATCATTCCCAGTTATACTGTTACCTTGATTTCCATTCAATGTGAAGAGGAGACTGAATTCTTATTGTTGTCGCTTCCTTTTTGGTGTAAATCCCCTTCCAAGTATATACGCTAAACCAGTAAGTTATGCGAAACTATGTACACAGTTCTAGTATAGTTTTATTCACCACGGTCATTGAGTGAATATTTTGGCATATGAAGAAGAGAATCCCAATGAAGGTCAACCCATTGTATTAGTATGCAAATTTTGTTGGATGCAGTGTTGAATAGTTTGAATGCAACCTTGCGATGCATATGGTTCAATGCTTGAATGTTGCATGGGATGATACTTATGGAACTATAAAAGGTAGCAGTGAATTCAAGTCACTTTCACTAGTTGTGAATATTATTACAACAAATAGTTGAAGGTTCATAGTTGTGTCATTTTTAAGTGCAATTTTGACAATGCATAAAATTGTTAGAATTGGTGAATTATTAGAGTTCTTAAAAAAATCTGACACATTCCTCTGATCATGATACAGTAAGAATTAGAAAAGCTTCTCTTGTTGACATTAGAACTTGTTTACACAATGCACAAGAAAAATTTGAGTTTTTGTAGCTTGAGACACGGTGACAATAAGAAAAGATACAACAAAATCGACATCATTCTGAACCCATTTGTTCAGAACATTGAGATAGATTCCCATCAGCAACAATAAATTGCAGATGTAGTACCCATTTCAAGAGCAGTTTTGTATGAAGATGCAGGTATTCAGGTTCCACTTCCCAAGCCCATCATCAGACCTTGGGAAGAGCTTGTCAATAATAGAAACAAAATTGGTCTCGGATATGAAAAGAATACGTCCTTTCATGTTCTAGATTACTCAAAGCCCATCCAGTTTCTAGATGTATCCTTTTCAACACTGTACGCAGCCAGAGTGAAAATAAGGCAAGAGAAATTTCAGATGCGATAGGGTGGCAGGGAAAATTTTGGTACTATCAGAGCAACAGCAGCAAAGGTCAGAGAAACATTGAGCAAAGTGGCAGAATGTAATGGTCTATGAGAGGAGTTACAAATGCATATATATGAGACCTGTGAACCTGGGTATGAGGGGAAGAAGCCAATTTTTTTCTATATCATGAAAATGTGCAAAGCTGCAAAACAAGCATGCACAAAAAGGCCACTTTGATACCATGTTAAATACACATGGAATGTGGACAAAAAGAATAGGATAAATCGTGAGTTGCATTATATTAAAAATATTCACATATAAATACGATTCCTTGTGACCCTTGGTCTTCATATACCAAGTGGTCTCTTAGACTCCAGTGACTGTTCACATTCCACACCAACCCTTAGATTATTAGTTGTCCAACACCTTCCTTGCAATCCAACTAATGCAAATGAATTTTGTAATATAGAAGTAAATAGTACTAGCGTAGGAACTAAACTAGTTGCTACTAACATTTGGACTTTTTATTTTGATGGTTCAAAAACACAAGAGGGTTTTGGAGCTAGTTACATTCTGATCAACCCTCAGAAGAACAATTATCTGATATCATGTCGATTGGAGTTTGAGTGCACGAATAACATTGCCGAATACGAAGCACTTATACTTAGACTTAAGAAATCCTTGGACCTCAAAGTGGAAGTGCTAAAGGTAATAGGTGACTCATAAATTATTACATGATAGATATTCATTGTGTGCCACCTAATCTTAAAAAATACCAGCAATAGGTATGGCATCTTATTTCTTTCTTTCAAGCATTTAATATTAATTTTGTTCTTATGATTCACAATGCAGCCACAGATACATTAGCTAATGTTGTTTCTAGGTTATCACCACTTAGAGATGGTTTTTCTATTGAGATTATAGTATAAGACATCCATATATGGTAATATTTCTAATTTAGGTGTATTCAATGATGACCAGTAGATACTAGATTTCATGGCTAATGTTGACGTCTTTAAAGATGTGACGATCAATGAAGATAAGCACAAAAGGGATTTGTAGGAATCATCTTAGGCACATAAAGGGAACCCAATGCCTAAGGGTGTGGTATCTCTAGAGAAGCTTTATGACCTACAAAATTGCTTTAAGGGCCCAATAAATGTAAAGACCCATAGTTATACTTTGTCACACGAATAAGTTAACTTGGGCACAAAGGAATATCATAAGTGTATGAACCTCAGTACATGTTGTTCTCCCCAAGAGCGACAAGCCTTTGTTCATTTTTCCAAATAGTACCGAGATGTGTTCACGTGAACATATCATGATTTATAAACCTATGATACACAAATTATCCAGCATATGATACCTATAAAGGAAGGGGTAAATCAATTTTAACAAAAGTTAAGAAAATGTCATCCTCTGCTTGAACCCTTAATTCAGAAGGAACTAATGAAGTTGTTGGATGCTCAGATCATCTTTAAATTTCATCATTCTACTTGGGTTTCCAATTTGGTTGTAGTCAAAAAGATGGAGAGATACACTTATGTGCTTATTTAACCAATTTGAACCAAGCTTCAGATAAATATAATTATCCCATGCCATCTATGGAGCAGATACTCCAGACGGTATTTGGGTTATAGATGTTCTCACTATTGGATGGATCTTCTGGATACAACCAAATTTTAGTAGTGGAACCCAACAAATTAAAAACTACATTCAAGACTAAATGGGGTACATTCACTTTTTTATGAATGCCATTTGGACTCATAAACGTCGGTGCTACCTTTCAATGGACTATGGAAATTGTGTTTTGAGGAATGATTAGATAGAGTGTGGTCATATACTTGGATGATGTTACAATGTTTTCAAAGAAAATATCTAATCATTTTCGTCATCTAAGGAAAGTCTTTGAGCAGTGTCAAAGATATGGTATATCTTTAAATCCAAAGAAGACCGTCTTTGGAGTGTCTGAGGGAAACCCCTTGGGACACATTATAGTTAAGAGTGGGATTAAAGTGGACCCGAAGCGATTCAAGACTATTTCTCAGATTCCCTTTCCTGTGAATAAGATATCCATGCAATCCTTCTTGGGAAAAATTAACTTTCTCCAGAAGTTTATCTCGAATTATGCATAGATTTTTAAACCTTTGCAAGAGATGATCAAGAAGGATTTAATTTTAAATGGGACCATAGGGAGAAAGATGTTTTTATCTGAATTAGACAAGTGATTGTTGATGCCCCAACACTATATAGTATGGAATTTAATAAAGATTTATTGTTGTATACTTTTGCTTCTAATACATCTATTATAGTCATCCTTGCACTGAAGGATAATGAAGGAAACGAGTGGTTGATATCATTTATGCGCGTTGGCCTGTAGGGATCAAAATTGGATTATCCTGTCATAAGTAAGCAATCATATGTAGTTTATCAAGCAGTGAAGCACTTTAGGATTTACCTCTTGAAAATCATGTTAGCATCTTTTTCTTTCACCCAAGGTTTAGATCACTCTTTATGCAATAAGAGTCGGGCGAGAGAAGGGTGAACTGGATGACAAGCCTTCAAGAATATGATCTAGAATTCAAGCAAGTTCATATAATAAAAGGCCACGATCTTTGTCAACTTGCAACAGAAGTAGCCAATTCACCATAAGAGGATTCTTCTATATGGGAACAAGAAATTTAAATGTATAACATCGAGCAAGCTACCCCTACAAACACAACCACGTCTTGGTACATTTATATGTGGCAATATCTAGAGCAAGGCACCTTGCCCTCACACTTATCGGCGAAATAGAAGAGGGTGACCTTGCCCACAATGGTTAGACTCCTCAAATGCTTGGAAGCACAGGATTCAGAAAGAGTATTGAAAGACATTCACGATGGGCCAGTTTGTGGGCATTATGCAGGTGACACTACAACTCACAAAGTAATGTGGGTTAGCTACTATTGGCCCACACTATTTAAGGATGTACATGCCTACGCATGTAAGTGTCTTGTATGTCAAAGATGTGCTAGTTGTGATAAGAAGTCAGTCACCCCATTGTTGCATATTGTCGTCCAAGAGCCTTTTCAATGATGGGGATTATATTTTGTTGGTGAGATTTTTCCTCATTCGTCAAAGCAACACTAATATATCTTAACTTCCATAGATTACTTTACTTGGTGGACTGAAGTAGTCCCATTAATGCAAGTGAACGGACAAGAAGTCATTCACTTTCTCAAGCAAAATATTATTAACAAGTTTTGCATTCCTATGTTACTTGTTTTTGACAATGCAACTTACTTTTCATCACTAAAGATTTATGATTTTGTATTGGAAAATGGTGTTGTGTTAAAGAATTCATCTAATTATTACCCTCATGGAAACAATTTAGCTGAATCTACTAATAAGAATTTAATTTGTATCATAAAGAAAATTTTTAACTCTAAGCAAAGGAACTAGCATAATGCATTAATGAATGATCTATGGGTTGACTATATTACACCAAAACCCTCTCTATAGACCTCCCATTACTTCCTCATGTATGGAAAAGAAGTTATCCTTCCTCCAAACCTATACCTCCCAACCTTACAGCTTTCTCAAGAATCTTGGGGTAAACCATGTCGTGTTGTTCAAAGCAGGATAGACACACTTCTGAAGTTAGAGGAAGAACGGCGTAAAACAAAATAAATTTTTGCTATACACCAAAGTCGTATCATGCGTTGGTTTAACAAGAAGTTTGCGAGGAACAAGGAGCTCAATGTGGGAGACATAGTATTGAAGTGGGATAAGGCCCATGAAGAGAAACGTAAACACAAAAAATTTCAATCTCTATGGATCGAAACCTTTATTATTCATGATAAGCTTTGCCATCATACTTATCATCTTCAATCCTTAGATGTGAAGATTGACTCCCTTCTCGTTAATGGCCAATATCTTAAATGTTATTTTCAATAGTAGTCATGGGTTGTGTTTCTACCTATGTGCATATCTCTTTCCTTGTATATTTCTCGTTCTTGTTTTGTTCATGTCATGTCTTGTCCTTTCTTTCTTTGTTTTTTTTATAAGTGTATGTAAATAAGACCTCGTATGAAAGTGTTTTGTTTGGTTCTGATAAATGTGGTGAAATTTTTGTAGGGACTTGTGACATTCAAGAGTGCTTGCTTAACTTTTGGTCCCTCTTCTATAATTAGGTTTGATATCTTTAAGGTAAATTATGTCTGAATGGAAAATACAATTCATTTTGGATGGAAATATTTAAGAAAAACCATGATTCCTATATCTATTTTAGGGCATTTATTCCTTGACTAGGTATTGTAATTAAATGGTTTTTTTCCTACCAATCCAATCTAGTAGAGAAGGGAAAGGAGAAAACTAAAAGTGAGTGCATCAATTTCAAAGGTATATAAGAGTCTCTACAAAAGGAATAACTTCTCTTGCTCTCAAATAATTCAGGATCCCTCTTCCACTCTGGCGATATAAACGTTGATAAAATGCCAATCAATGTATTGAGAAAAAAAAGGTGAAAAAAGAGAAAGGCTTCTTATGCAAAGAGGTGAAACAAGCAACTTCATCAAGGTACTAAACAGGCTCATTGGCAGTGAAACAATAATTGTGTTTCCTTAAAGTGACTTTGTGGAGGTACTAAATAGGTTTACTAGTAGCGGAGAAACACCAGATATGTAAGTAAAAATTTTATCATTCTAAATTCGCAAATATATACTATCCTTATCCCCAATCGAAATAATAGAGATATGGCAAGCCCTATAAATGTGTTTGAGTCGATAAAAGGGAATAGGAGAGACTACACATATAACTAGGATAAGTGGGTAAGCTAAGGTGATCCACACAATGAATTAATACTTGTTGAAGGGCTAGACTTTGTGCATAATGCTAGACCTGAACAGAGAAGTTGGCATTCTTCTAGTGAATCGCCAAGTGTTGTCACTACTACAACACCCTCCAAATTTTGGCCTACATTCAAATTTTGGAGCCTCCCGTTGATCATGTGAATTGTCATTTTGGGTTGTTAGAGTGATTTAATACTTGTTCTCTAAGTTTTCAAGTCCCTTTCTAAAGGAATCCAAAGTGTCTTTTTTTGTTAAGGGAAGTGTCATTCTTTATGAAAGGAATTTGGCACATCTTTAAGAGGAAACTCTGGTGCATTCTCTTTTATTAACAGATCATATCTATCATAGGGATATGCATTGGACTCATTCCCAAGGTATTTCACACTATCTCTTTGCAATCAACACTTGTGTCATAAGGGTTATATCTTAAGTGTCACACTTGGAGGTAATTGTCACTTTATTTTCATTTCAATGAATATATGTTAATTTCTGGTACTATGTGTCTTATTTTCATGTGGTTGATCTTTTATGAGTGTTTGATCATGTTCAATACTTGTTATATTCTTTTACTCTTACCCTCTTGTTTCATTGATCCCACTCTTAGTCATTTTCAAAGTTTTCATTGTCCTCGCAACTTGCTTAATCAACGGCCAACCTTTCAGTCTCCTTCAACTGCGCATTGCATAGTCCTAAGCCACAGTGATGATGCCTCTACATCCTAAAATTGCACACTATGCAATCATATAGGACAGTCTCCCTCAATTATGCCTTGCATAAGTGCAGTGCTCATCACTTAATCTTGTTGGTTGCACTTGCCCAATGCGCAATTCTAATTATCCTTGCCTTGCCTTGTGCACTACAAACTGTACAATCATAATGGAAAGTGGAGCCTCTTATGGACCCTTGCAGTGCTTAACTGTGCAGTCCTTTAAACCTCTCCCTCAGCCACTATGCACTACGCACAGTCACAATGCCCAATCATGCCTCCCCGCCTCCTGCACTTTCCCAATGTGCAAACTCTAACTTGCCTCTCCCTCAATCATTGTTCATTGCACCTATTCCCTCACTCCTTGCCTCCTTTTCCTACACATTTCACTCAAGAAGGCATTTATCCTCAACCTTGTGCATTGTTCCATCACAGTCAACATGTTGAATGAGAAACAAGGTAGACTAGGTGATTTTGGGACTAATGTTGTCTTTTCAGAGTGAACTTCATTTGCAAGTGTTATCATCTTAACATTCCAATATGATGCTTGAGGAGAACATCAAGGAGGTGTTGTAAGAAGACACTTGTGTAGTTGAGACACAAAGAGATCATCAAACAAAGACATTGAACTATGATAGATGGATGAAGATCAAGATGACATGGAAGACTTTAACACTATAACTAGCCCTTCAGAGGAGGAAGATGAAGTACAAGAAAGACCTATCATGAAGATGTGAAAACATAGCAGTAAAGAGAAGAGCTTGGAATTGATACACTACAATGAATTCTTATGTCACCATCGCCAAGTCATGGATTCTCAACGTGTCACTACAAGAGTCATATGTTGTTAATGTATTTTGCCACAATTTATGGAATGTAATATTGTATTTTCAAAATTATAAAATGTAAAATTTGTTGAATCCCAAGGGTCCCACATGGAATGTGAAAAGTCAATAGAATGTTCTAGAGTCAAGTAGAAGTTCAAAGGTCACATAGGAATTTGAAAAGTCACATGGAATCTCAAGAGTCATGAGGGATGTCAAGAGTCACAAGGGAGGTGGAGATTAACCTCATTTGTTATAAATACACCTTCATAGCTCAAGCAAAGGACTTTTCACCTTGGCTTCTCAAGCTAGGCATAAGAGATAATATCATCCTTTTGAGGAGAAAATGGTGGCTTAATGTTTCGTTATTGGAGCTAGTGTCGTATCATTGTAATGGTGTATCTTGGGACTTTCACTTAATCATTTGAAGATCTTGGAGCTATCGCACTTTCATGCATATATCGTGAATGATTGTAAGACTATTCTTTCATTATTTGCAATGCTTGTTTGTGTTTCTACATACTAATGAAAATGAACTATTTTGTTGGAGTTAGTATGCAAATCGTGCATCCCTTGCTTTCATGATCGTTATTTATTGTGAACTATTTCACAGGATAATTAATTATTCTTTTATATATATGTGTGTGCCTTTATTAGGATAATACTATTACTTTTATTCTAAAGAATACTTTCTCTTCCCTTCCTTGAAAGAATTTTTATACACTTTGCAATTGAATACTTCACAAGGCTAACATACTTGCTCATCTCGAAGTATATGTGTACTCTCTTATGTTTTTTATTACAGCCAAGGAAAATCATTAAGAATATGGTAGTCAGGCCTATTTCCCGGATGGGGCTCCTACTCCAAATGATGTGAGGTCTAATTGGGACTTCATATCGAGGAGAACCCTTATATGTTGGTGATTTCCAGCAATGTCAACAAAACAGTTCCAAATCTAGCTAGAATTTGAAGTCTTTTGCTAGAGGAAGTGTTTTGAAAGGGAGACCATTAAGGTCTTGACCTGAGGTGGTTTAAGGAAGGCCACCAACCGAATTGCATGCTCATGGGGCATTTCTTTATCTCTGGCTACAAATTTGAATATGGGTATGGCTGACTATGGCTCTAGGCTGAAGCAGCAAGCTTAGGTTATGGCTCAGGCTTGCTTGATGCATCTTTGAATCTTGTAGATGACCATAAACCTCCCTGGTCAAATACAAGGTAAGAAGATGAATAAATATTAACTGCAAGACATGTCAATACTCGAGAACAAATTTTGTAGAATGATAGAAATATCTTCTTGGTTATTGAATCCCATTTCCATGTAGTGATCCATCCAAGGTGAATCGTCGTTCTTACAGGAAGCTTGTTTCTTAAGCATATGTTTGAATCATGAGTTTTTTTATGACAATGCTCACATGGGTGAAGATCAAAACAATGATCTTTCACATGGCCAATTCGATTACAATATTGACATTTGACAATCTGTGATTGTGGATGAGGAGCAGGTGAAGATGATTTGTTGTAAAGAAATCCAACACTTTGAAATTCTATGGGTTTAGAATAGTCTGGGATGTAATAGGATGAATTCTTTTTATATCCAAGGCCAGTTCTATGCTTTTTGCTGACAAGCTCTTCCCGAGGTCTGATGAAGGGCTTGGGAAGGGCAAAATTAACTTCTTCATATACATGCAAATCTAATATTTCACTGGGCACTAAATCAAACTCAACTTCACTGGTTTGATTAGTTACATCCTATTGATGGGAATTAGTCTTAACCTCAAATAGAGGATTGTTCTAAACAAAAACCAATTCAAAATTATGTATTTTTTGTTTTAATTCATCTTGCTTGGACTAAAATTTGAGTTGCATAAACTCGATTTTTTCTTATGCATCGTGTAGATATATTTGAAGATTAGCAAGAGTTGTATTCTTGGTTTTTATGATCCCATTAACAATGGAATGAATTAGGGTATTCAACAACTCTAATGCATTATTAAGTTTGGCCATTTTCAAGCTCAACAAATGATGAAATGATTTGGTAAAAATACCCACTTGTACTCTCGACACATTAAAAATAAGATAAGACTCCATGTACCAAAAAAGCTATGAAAGGTCTTAATAAGTGCAAGTAAAATACTTTGGTCTCAAAGATATAAAATAACACTCGCAAAGAGTTTATAGTTGTATAACATAGCACTGAGAGGGACAAAATAGTGCCTGCTATAGATCAAAATTTGTTGCAAAGAAGGATTTTAAAATAGCATTAACAATATAACTCACAATTAGCACTTTAACTTGCACCAATATGACCAAAAATAGAATCCCTTCATGTTCTAGCAACCATGGAAAACATGTTAATTAGAATGAAAAAATGAGAGATGGATGGAACCAAATTCTAGTTCAAGTCGACTGCATATAAAACCCTAAAATAATGGGAATAGCTCAAATAGAAGAATTGATATGTTTTCCCAACTGCTACTTCATATATTTTTTATATCTTCGTTGATCCATTTTACTTCTTTGTTTTATAAGGAATTTATAAATAACTGCTTAGAGTTGATTCGGGGCTCAAATTCACTCTCTCTACACTCTCCACGTTCTATCTGTTCCAGAAAATCAACTTGAGTTTTTCCCTTCCTATGACGTGAAGTTAAACAATGCTTCTTCCTTTCTTGGTCAAAGATTTTGTAAAGCATAAATAGTTGTAAATGAAACTCCACAAGCACTCTTTCGACTTTATACTTGATACGCCTCGTAAGAAGCAATAGTCAGCGCATGACCTTCCAACTCACTAGAAAATATACAACATATTATTTTGTTGAAAGGGACGTAAACTACCAAATTTCCACAACAAAGGAGCGAGCAGGCAGGTGAGACCCAATATCTCTGACCAAATTGGACAGTACACACAGAGGAGGAGACGACTATGAGGAATAATGTCGTGTGATTTTTTTTTAATATAAAATAATGTCATATGCTATGAAGGGGACGCAATTTATAGGCATAAGAGAGAATGCACTACCATGCCTAGACTCACCATGACACCTACGCAAGGTACCAGATGTTAGATTCACACAAGCAAGAAAATTATTTTTTTCGATATCATCAATTTCTCTAGAAATCAAGCCTCGAGCATGGAAGTATGCTTGCTATTACGCATGAGGATACATACCTAGTATTCTTTATATGCACAAATTGTTCCCCTCGATATCCTTTGTACGCACACTTGAACTAGGGTTTTTTAGGTATGAGTTTAGCTCACGATAGAAAATAAAAGATTCCACTATATAGGATTATTCAATTTAGGGTTAAAACAGGGATAACCATTCCCTTGGCAGACAAGAACTTGTTTCCAACTGGAAACTAATGGATTTAAATCGTTGTATCCTCGAGTTTTTTTTTTATGCAGAATAGGTGCATAGAACAACATTTCAATGGAATCAAGTTCAATAGCAAGAGTGTAGGTGATAGACGCTGGAAGTTCCCAGGCTATGGCCTGAATCATAGATAGATATTTTATGGTACAAATTAAGGTAATGATGTGGGCCTTTGATGTAGCAAAGGAAATGCACAAGCATAGAGGTTGGGTCAAGCATTATAACACATAGAGAATCCACACAGGCATGAAAAAACAATTTAATGCCCACAAGTCGTAGGTGAGAGAAGTAGATATGATAGGGACAAGTTTGATCTACCTACTATGATACCACTATTGGAATGACAAACAATATATGAAAGATAAGCATGAATTACTTTATTATTCAGAAATATTTTACATATAAATACATTATGTGACCATTGGATTCATCTTCCAAGATATCTTAGACTCTCTTTGATGCTTCACCTTCCACACCATAACCCTTAGTGGATTAGGTGTCCAACAATTTTTTCTCCAGGTGCTCATTACTTTTTGCAAAGATTTTTTCCCGAATAAATGGATTTCCTTGTTCAAACTGAATTCATTAGATATGTTATTATTATAACTTGAAAATAGATTTTTTTGTATGTGTACTAGTTAAATTGCATTGTACATGATGCATTTTTGGTAGAAGTTGACACTCTAATCGAGTTGGCCACATGGAGGATCATAAATTTTGATCTTCATATTTGTGGAGAGATTTTCATTTTTCACCTTGTATCTGATGGGGGGAAGTAGTATCAGTGATTGACAGGTAGAATTTAAATTTTGAAGTCTTATCAATTGAGCAGGAACAAGTGAGCTTAAACTAGACCCAACAACTCTAACTAAAGTCATAGTCAAATCTATAGCTAGATCCTTGAGCATGATTCAATTTGTGGTCATTCTAAAACCACCATTTAGTAGAAGTCTTGCAAATTTTGCTAGAAAATAGTTTGTGGTCATCTTCAAATTGCCATTTGAGAGCACTTCCAATTAGCAAAATATATTCTTCAACTTCTAGCCAAATTTCCAAATGTTTTGAGAATTGCAAAGCCTTATAGCTAAGTGACATGGTTTATGATCATCTTCAAATCTCCATTTACATGCACTTTCAATCATTAGAAGAGATCCAATTCTAGCCAAAATAGGAAATGTTTTGGAAATTGTTAAGTCTTAGAGTCAAGTTCTAGAGTTGGTGTTCAATTGTAAACCACCATTTCGTAGAAGACTTTGGCCTCTGCTAGCCACTGGGTTTGTGTTCATCCCACAACCACCAAATTCAGAGAAAATATTCAACCATAATCACTTTTCGTCAAATCTCTACTTGGACTCACAAGAACCCCTTCATATTAGGGAGGGGGGGATGTTAGATACCTAATCCATTAGGATTATGATAAGGAATATCAATTGCTATTGAAATTTTAGGAGACCATGGAAGATAAATCCAAAAATCATAAACAATGTATTTCTATGTGTATCATTTTAATGAAAAACACATTTGCGCTTACCTTTCACATTGGTGTGCAATTTAACATTAATTGTCATACAAAATATAATTTTGAAAAATGACCCTTCAAATTGAAATATAACCATATCACTTCAAATTGATTTCCAATAGTGACATTAATGAATAATAAGAAACAACCATCATCGATATTTATAAATAAATATTATTCATGTGTATCCATTATTGATCTCAGGTGAATTTTCATTTTGTTCTAGCATTTCCGGATTACTCACATTGAAGTTTTTATGGTCAATGTTTCAAGCCATCAAGTGTGGCTCATCCTCAAGACAGAGATATGAAATTTGATCCAGCATTGAGAGATAAATAAGTGAGAGATGTAGGGAGAAGAGACTTTAGGTTAGTTGAGTTTTTCATTTTTCACCTCCTAACATTCAACTAACCTCAAGTCTCTTCTCCCTACACATCTCACCTATTTATCTCTCAACGTTGGATCAGATTTATTATCTTTGTCCTAAGGATGAGCCGCACTTGATGGCCCAACAATTCGACCATAAAAACTTCAATGTGAGTAATCCAAAAATGCTAGAACAAAATTTATTTTCTCATAGAAGCCTCCACTCTGAATTATCATTTTTTAAGTTGAAAAAAAAAAACAAATTTCTATACTATCATTGACTTTTATTTCAAAGTGTCTACATTTCAAAGATAAGACAACAAAAGTGTACATTATCCTTTTATTTCAACTTGAAAAGGACCTACTTGGCAAGGAGTGAGAGGGTATCATTAGGTAAAACCTAGTTGAGATTATATAAATAAAATCTTTTTATTTTAGATAATTTATTATAGTAATTCAAATTTTCACTTTTCTACTAAATCCAAAAATAAATTCCAATCCTAAGAATACCCTAGCAGAAAGAATTCTAGTTTTCAAATTTTAGTGAAACATAATATAGAAGAAAAAACTTTCACAAATAAAAAAAAAATTATTTTAGTTAATTTCATTTTAGTTGAGGCATAGCTCATGTTGAGTGAAAAGATAAGGAGTTGGAAACATTAGGGGCATTTTGAGGTCAAAAATAGGTCTCAAAACAAAAAATGTACTAACAAAATTAACTTTAAAAGAAACAATAAGATTCAAGATGATGATTTCATCCCTCGGGGTAACTTTTTAGAGGGAAAAGAACAAAACTAATTTTTTAATTGTATTTTTGACTTATCTCCTTATAGGTTTACTCAAATTTCAAGTGTAGACACTTGTTGAATGTGGAATTAAATTCCACATCCAATGAGTACCCATTTTTCATACTTTTGAGTAAACCCTTATTGAAAAAAAAAAATGAAATATAAATTTTTTTAAAATTTTTGGAGTGAATTCTACGAACTTTAAAAACGGGAGATTATATCAAAGATTATCATAAGTCATTCCAATATTTCACAAGGAGGACCAGACCATAACCAAAATTGTACCTTTCGAAGGGACAGGAGACAACTGGAAACTAACATAACTAACATCAAATAAGCCTATCGCGGGAAATTGCCATATCTAGCCATATACAGAGTCAACTACAGAAAAGAAACCATGAAATCGATCCATCAAATAGTCAAGGAAGCAGTTCATAATTAGAGCCTGCTATTGGGATACGGATTTTTGGGTATGTCAATGATCTGGAAGTTGTCAGATGGATGCCAAGATGCTATTGAATTCTTGCAAACTTGTGATCTAGTTTTTCTAACTTGCAACCATAACCTTTTGGGTGCCCATGCATGTGATTCAATGATTGTAATAGGTCCATCCAAAACTTACGGCGATCCAACAAAGTACATCCCATGTGTAAATTCATCTTCTAGTACAAATATACTATCTATATATACTAATTACTTTGGCTCGTGGGTATGTCCCGTATTAGGGATCCATCCTATACACTCTGCCAACACTTTAAAATCTGAAAAAATAAGTTCATTAGGAGGAGGATTCCCCTTCAAACCAAGTCAATTCTTCCTGCACATACACCAAAATATGCTCCCTATATTTGGCTCCAAAACCTGCTACTTTGTGATGTAAACAAGAGTTTCTTCTACATACGTGCTCCTCGTAATAGGCAGTCCCTCTCCTTAATCATGCTCTCTATCTAGGCATGGTGAAGACAACACCTAGGTTCTAAGCTATAAGATATGAATTGTGTTGGGCAATCAAAGCTTCTCCCCCAAATATTGACAATACTAAAAAGGGGGGTGGGGGTGAATCAAAAGTGTAGATGATGGATCAATTTAACAACTTTTCACCTATTTTTTATGAGTCATTGAATCATCAATTAGTTGTCAAACAACATAATATAAACAACATGTACATCACCATAAACATAAGCAGTAATCAAAACAATTTCAAGTAAATCATGTGTAGCAACACATCAATAAATCACTAGCACATAAACCATCATCACATGAGAACATCTTCTTCTTATTATGCAAAATCTTCTCTTACATCATCATATCATTGACCGCCACCACTAGTTTTCAAGCCCCAACTTGTGATCATGTGAGCAACCACTTTCTTCCTGCCACTACCTAATAAAATCTATCTCTTCCTGAACTTTGCAAGCCACCACCTATTGGAAGCCACCACTCCCTCAACTATACAAGTCGCTATCTACTGCAGGCCATTACCTGCTTGATGCCCCAACACCCAATAGTTTTTCCAATCACCACTGCATGGAATCCACCACTCCTAAGTTCTCAAGCCACAACCCAAAGGAATTCACTACTCCCTAAATCAGCAAACCACAACTCGCCCACTGAAGGCCCTAATGTTCAAGCTCTTATGGATGATTTTTCACACATTTTCAAACTAGGATCCACACAATACAATACAAACATCATAGGCCACATTTCATCCAATTTATTTACTAGACCCACTATATCCTCTATGTTCATCAACTAAATACAAATCTATATTTTCATGCAATGTCTCTTAACAATACAAGTTTTTTTTCTCAACACAATAGCATCAACTCACTATGACTCAAACCCAACCCTCTCAATAGTAAACATCACACTCAATATACTATTCTCACTCATACATCAATCAACTCAACAGTTATATACTCTCAACAGCATAACACCTCTCTACTACTCAAGCCCCAGTAACATTACATAATCACAATATCAACAAACTTTGTCAAGACTCATACATGACTTACACAAGCAGGATAGATTCTCACTAGCAATTCACTCTCAACAAATACTCAACTATATCGTTATAGGGATATACATAATATAGAGGTTACATCAACATTTTGATCGCAATAATACACATAACAATGCATACAAACCCTTGTATAGATTTGTAGCCTCAGACATTATGTAATAACAAACATGTCAGACACATAAACAAACAATATTAACTATGCTACGGCCTTTGCATAGAACTCTACTACAACAATGATTATCTTATGATCCATGTGCATCAATACTTTTGATCTTTTTCAAAATGCACTCTGATTTTACTCAGTGTGCATACCTCTTAAGTTTCTCTATCACCATCAATCTTTGTTATTTGTACATTATACTCGCTCATCCATTCTTTCATGCACCAATGCACTTCATCTTTATAGCATTACATCTGCAAACACACTATAGGACATACAATTACACCTTCATCGCACTCTCTCTTCATATGTGCACTATGTCCAACCTTAACTATGTCCAATGCTTTCATATTTAACTATAATGCTCAACACTTTCTCAATCGACCAAATAGACCACTAATGCGTTAACTCATTCATAATTGTTCGTTGGAGGTTTTGGACCATATTAACCATTAGATTGATCAATGCATTAACTTTGTGACCCAATAAAACGAATTTAATGCATTCCATTGCTGCAGACTAGATCAACTCCACCAAGATAATGATCATCTCATCAATTAATTTACACTTCACCTAGAGGATCAAATCAACCGTAACCATAATTAATTCAATTGAACATTAGATACAAATCCATTGGCAAATTTTATGGTAAATGTTTGCGGTTTCCTTTACACAACTACAAGAGAGTGCCATTGGCTATGAACTGCAATACGGTAGCAAGTGTCGTGCTCACACCATTGCACAACGACAACAATAAACCAGTGTTTCTTTGTGACTCAAGCAAGACTACAGGAGTCCAATAAACCTTGGATGATTAAACTATCTCCAACCTAGAACTACTCCAACTTCTTCAATGCTTCTTCAAACACCTCGAGGACTTGTGCATACCTTAGGAACACATCAACACTAACCATAACATCATCCATATGGTCATCAAGCCTGTTGACATCAATTCCAACACAATTGGCTCCATGGTTGACATCAATGCTAACACCATGTTTCCAACAATCTCCCCCTTTGGAATTGATGGTAACCTTCATCCACTTCACCAAACTAATATTCTACATGATCTACAATATTCTCTGACAAGTTGGTCTTCACTCTATGATAATGGTTGTGTCATTCTCTCTCTTTGACATCAATGGAAAAGGGTGAACAAGTCTCACTAGAACATCATGATGACACCACTGAAAAGGTTGATACCAAATGATTTGTTGATGAAATAGATCAGCTACCAACACCTGCAAGATAATCATTAGAAACCAAGAAGTTTGTTGCCTCCTACAACCAACATCACTCTATGTTAACACCATGCACTTCTCTTTTTGAACATTCCCCCCTCTAAACATGTATTGGGGTTGCAAAACTCCTCACGGTTGTTGTACAATAATCTTCTACTACTCATTAATAAGCCTCCTTGCCACTTAAAATAGACTGCACCAACAGACCAAGGACTCCATAATAACCCATGGCCAATGATAAACAATGAAAGTATAGGTATTCATAATAAGAATAGATGGCTACATCAATGACATCTAACAACTCATACATGGCTAAAATAACTCTCATGACTCCCCTATGCATTCCTATCACCAACGAACAAACTCAAATATGAAAACAAGGTATAGGGATAAAACTTGCACTCAATCATGCATACATGGAAGAAATGCATAACTTTCTATTAAGCATGCCAAAACAAGCAATTCACTCTCATATACATGGTTGAACCAAGACTTATTCTATGCATGTCATAAAAAAATGACTCTCTCCAAGGCAAGGACTACTCAACCAACCTTCCAATGATGTATAAATACATACATAATATTGCATGGATGATTTAACATTATTTCTACTAAAACACATGTGTCTGCTACAAAAACATAGAGAATGCAACATGAAAGAGAAATAGACCTTGAACCCTAATGACATGCACAACTCCCATGAGCTCGTATATCTCCAATAGGTATGTTGATCCTATGTACGTGATCATGCATGTAGGCTCTCAATCACACCATTTTGTTAATACTACTCATATGCATCAACTCTTCAAGTTGCCATGTGCTCCTCTTGAGGCTATGCACTCCTCATAGCTCTTTTATAGTCTTTTATTAATATGCATCATGTAACGTCAATAGATTGTAGTAGGGGATAACTTCTCCTACTTCATGGGTTGTTGCCCCTTTTTCTTTACCCAAATTGTGGTAGGTTGCTTCTTTTCCTATGCATTCTCCTCTTATTTTCTACTAGGCCTACTTTGGATATGCTACTCATTTTGTTGAATCTTCCCTAAAGAACAGAACAACTTGTAATTCTAGCCATATGACCAATATTGTGATAGGTATAACACCACACCTTATTGAAAAATGAGGCAAGAGGATCAAATCTCCAATTAAACATATCATATCTCTACTTTGCATAGCTCATTGCATGTGTCTGTGTGCTAGAATCTCCCTTCTGAAAGCCAAAACCAAATTTAATCAAGTTGCTAAGTGAGTTGTCCAAAACCTTGGTGCTCTTCTCTTGCTTGAGTTGATTGCCCTTCTCATCTAGTTGCTTCCTTAACATGACAACTTGGCCTCAAGCTCTTCAATTTGACCCTCTCTCTCTTTTAGTTGGCTACTCTTCACATATTCAACTATTCTAGCCTTCTACGACTGGATCTTCAGATTGAGGATCTCTTCTCCAAGCTCATTTTCCTTCTCATCACAAAACTACAAAATATTTTCTTGATCTTTACAAGCAGCTCTCAGCCTACTTACTTAAACAATTATTTTATCAATAATCACCATGGCTTACTCATATTCGGCTTTAACAAGTGTAATATCATATTCATCATCATTATGCAACTCAACATGACTAACATTAGAACCATCTAAATCATAACTCAAGAACAACTCATATTTACTTATACTTTTAAATATTCTTCACTGGAGCACACCTGGTTCTACTGCATCGCCATTTTCTTATTTTTCTTGAGCAGTCCTTTAACTACCACTAGGGGGATTGATCTCTTCAAGATGAGCTTATTTCTTCTAAGAGGCCTTCTTATTTTTCTTCTTTTTGTTTTCTTTCTCTCCAATGCTAATACTATTGTCTCCTTCATACAATACCTACAATTTGTCCTATATCTATTCAGCAAATGTTAGATCTATTATTTTCTCCATATTTGCGTTATGGATATTTTTATATATAACACACTTGGTTTGGGCATTCAGTTACATCACTTTTGTTGGGATAGGGTCTTGGCCACCACCTTCACACACTAACTTCCAAATGTCATATCCTTAATCTAATAAATAATATTTGAATTTTTTCTTTCAATACTTGGAACTTTGTAGTAGTGAGAAAGGGCAATCTTTGATGATCCAAAAAAATCAAATTTTACCAAATTTTATTTCCAACTATCAAGTTGCACCCGAAAGCACCCGCTCTAATACCAATTGTTGGAAACTCTGATACTAATTGTTGGGATCTTGAAAATATTGAGTCGAGGAGGGGAGGGTGAATCAATAATGTAGATGATGGATCAATTTAACAACATTTTGCCTATTCTTTACCAATCATTGAATCATCAACTAGTTATCCAATAGCATAATACAAACAACATGTACATCATGATAAACATAAGTAGTAATCAACACAAGTACAATTAAATCATGAGCAACAACACATTAATAAAGCATTAACACATAAACCATCATCACATGAGAACATCATATGTAAAGTGGAAACCCTTTTGGGAGAAAATCCACCATCTACTTTATCTTATGATCTTCTTCTTACTATGCAAAATCTTCTTTTACATCTTCATATCACTAGCCACCACTAGTGGACAAGGTCCAATTTATGATCATGCGAGAAACCACTCACTTTAGGCCACTACTTAATGGAAGCCACCACTTGCACAACTTTGCAAGCCACCACTCCCTCAACTATGCAAGCCACTAACTAACGGATGCCCCAAAGCACAATAGTTTTTCTAGCCACCTTTGGATGGACGTCACCACGCCCAAGTTCTTAGGCCACAACCTAAAGGAAACCACCACTCCCTAAATCATAAACTTTCCCACTGAAGGCCCCAGCCTTGAAACTCTTATGGACCTCTTGCCATACATTTTCAAACTAGGATCCACACAATGCAATACAATCATCGTAGGCCACGTTTCGTCCAATTTCCATACTAGACCCACTATGTCCTCTATGATCATCAATTGAATACAAATCTATCTTTGCATGCAATATCTCTCAGTATACAATTTTTTTTGCTCAACACAATAGCATTAACTCACTATGACTCAAATTCAACCTTTTCAATACACTCTACTCGCTCGTACATTAATCAACACAGTAGTTATATACTCTCAACAACATAACACCTCTATACTACTAAAACCCTAGTAGCATTACATAATCACAATAGCAAAAAACTCTCTAAAGACTCATAAATGACATATCGAAGCATCGTACACTCTCACTAACAACTCACTCTTAACACATACTTGGATATATCATTTCAGGGCTATACATCATGCGAAGATTGCATCAACATTTTAATCACAATAATACACATAACATTGCATATAGACCCTTGTGTAGATTTGTACACTTAAACATTGACCCTTGCAATAAAAAACATGTCAGCCACATAACCAAGTAATAGAAACTCTAGCTCCAAGGGTTAGTTCAGTTGGTCGAGTTCCCATTTCTAAGTACCTTTCCAGTTGAGAGGTCATGGGGTCAATTCTCCTCGATGCCCTTGAGGTTAGGCCTTGCTTGTTTGGCCAGCGGGTAGATCCCTTCAAGTTGATCTGCCTGGATTTTCCCGTGGATGTAGTGGCCACCCAATGTCCGTGAACCAACCGTAAAAAAAATTAATAGAAACTCTGTTATAGCCTCTAAATATAACTCTTCTATAGGAAATTATATTATGATCCATCCACACTAGTACTTCTAATCTTTGTTTAAACAAACTCTGGTTTTGCTCATCACACATATCTCTGAAGCTTCTTTGTCACCATCGATCTTGGTATTTGCAAAGTATATTCACTTAGTCATTCCTTCATGCACCAACACACTTCATCTTTGTACCATTACATCTACAAACAAACTACAGGACATACAATTACACCTTCATTAGATTGTCTCTTCATATTCACACTTTGTCCAACCTTAGTTTTGTCCAACACTTGCATATTTAATTATAATGCTCTACACTTTCTCAATCAAATAAATTGACCACTACATCGTGTGTTATATTATTTCCACAACTAGCCCCATGAACAGGGGGTCACACGGGGGCGTGAAAGACCCCCTTGTTCGTTGCACTGGGCGCAGCAGGGTGGTCACAGGGGGGCAGCAGCCCCCCCTATTGGGGGGTTTGAGGGGAGCAGTAGCTCCCCTCTACGAGGTCTAGGTTAGTGCCCTTGGGGGGAAAAAATGGACCCTATATTAGGTGGGCGGACCTACCTATGGTTTTGTGCATGTTTTTGCAGATGGTTTTGGGCATGATGGTTTTTTGCCCATGGTATTTTGTAGATCCAGTCAAGGGAACTATGGTTATGTTCGAATATAGGGTTAATGGATTGGGGTTTATGGACGCTTCGGAATGTATATATATGTATTGTAACATTGAAAGGAATATAATGAAAAATCAATTTAGTAGTCCTGGTTTTGGGATCCAGGGGAAAATCTCTGTGTATATTTGTTTTATGTTTTAGGCTCTCGCCATTGTTTATTTTTTGTTTTTTAGAATTCGTATGCAGATAATTTATGTATGGGGTTAAAACCTACATTTGGTATTAGAGTTGTTTTGGCTTCAAGGGGAAGCATTTACTGTTGGGGTTTTGCTCGAGCATGTGGTAGACCCTGTTCAGTGGGAGATCTATGGGATTAATTCTTGTGGTGAAAGAAGATGGTGAGCAATGGAAAGATAGAGATAAAGAAATTTAATGGTCATAGTTTTGAGTTGTGGAAACTCAAGATGGAGGACTTGCTGGTGGATAAAGATCAGTGGATCGTGGTAGATCTGGGTTCTAAACCAACGATAATGTTAGTTGAAGGTTGGGCGAAGTTGGATCGGAAGGAAAAGAGCACAAGTTAGGGACTTTATACCAATCTAAGTCTTCGGTGAATAAATTGTTCCTACAAAAAAAGTTGTATAACTTGAGGATGAAGGATGAAGACTCAATGAAAGAGAATTTGAACGCCTTTAATATTGTGGTAAGCCAATTTTTATCTGTTGATATAAAAATTTCAAGTGAAGATAAGTGCATCAGTTTGTTGTGTTCTCTACCAGATTTGTGGGAAAGTCTGGTTGTTGCAATAGGTAGCAATGTGACTACCTTGCAGTTTGATGAAACAGTCTCATCCTTGTTGTTGGAGGAGATGATATAGGAAAATACGGAGGGCCAGAATGGTGATGCCTTGCCTATACAAGGACAGTCCCAAAACAGAAAAAAATAAATCCTCGAGTGGGAGATTTAAATCTCTAGGAAAACCTGCAAAGGTGTGCTGGAAATGCGGAAAGGAAGGGAACTTCAAAAAGGACCGTAGATCTAAAGCTCCTAAGAAAGGAAATTGATCTAATGATGCTCCTTATACACAGGAAAAAACCACCTCAGATGAAAGTGGGGATGTGTACTTGGCTTCTTATATAAGTACACATGTATATCATGAGGCATGGTTGATTGAGACAGGTACATCCTTTCACTTCACTCCCCACAGGGATTATTTTTGCGAGTATGTTAGGTCCATATAATACTAGTGTATTCTCTTATTATTATTGTCAATGTAGCCCCTTATTTTTATGTTGTGCCCATGTTGTCCCCATATTATTATTATTGTGCCCTATAGAAGCCCACTATTGTTATTGGTGTGCCCTTACATTATTATTGTTATGTTGACTCTAATTATATTGTGACCCCTTAGACTCCTATATATAGAAAGGAGGCCTTGTCATTTGTATCATCCAATAATTGTTCAAATGTGTAATGTAAAGGAGGCTTCCCCCTCAAAGAGGATTTTGAATTCGTTGATCTATCTTTTCTTCTATTTTGTGAGTTGGTTGCATAACAATTGGTATCAGAGCTTTGGATTCTAGGGTTTCACTGCTTCAAACAGGTCATCATGGAATTTTCGCTATAAAAAATTTTCTACGATGTTTCAGAAGTTGAAATTAAAACCCATTTGAGCTGAAATCTTGATGAACCTCGGGTACAAATTTTAGATCTTTTATCGCTATATTTTCGGAGATCTAATCTAAGGAAGTTATGGTTTTACAGGCTCTCGAATTATATATCAAACAGGGGACTTGGGGAAAATCGTCATAACTTTATCTCTCAGCATCAAACTGAAATTTCATAAAAAGGTATGAAAAGAGGACAAACTTTAGTTTTCTGTTATCATTTTTAGGTGCAAGGTCGAAACAGTAACATGTGGCACTTAGTACAAGTTCGCTCTACTGAACCAGTCTATAATCAGTTCACCGTGGGATATTGCGAATAAACCTTTCTTGGAGAATCCAATCTTGATCAGACTTGTAGGGTTGGAACGAGGACTCAGACAGCTACCACAGGATGAAATTTTAGACCTTGGATATCTGAAATTTCGGAGATACAATAGATTCAATATCGAGCTCCTACAAAGTGAAAAAAAAGTGTGTAGTATTTATAAAAAATTTCATAAGTTTGGTTTGAAAAAATAATTTGAAGGAATTCAAAGGACATATTGAAGCATAATTATCATTAATTGATGCCCCAAAGAAAGAAAATGAAAACAAGTAGTAAGCAGCCTGAAATCTCCGACTCATGAAGAAGAGGAAGAAATGCAACATGATATATCAAAATTATGAGACCAATGCAACAAATTTCACTCTCACAAAAAGTAACAAAAGTTAAGATGGATGGTTTAAAGAAAGGCATGGAAGCTAAGATGAATGGCGTGGAAGATAAGATGGACGGCATGGAAGCTAAGATGGATGGTATAGAAGCAAAACTTAAAGGTAACATGGACGATTTGAAGATAGATTTGACAAAGTTGCTACAAGAAATGCTTACTAATCGCGAAAGGGTAGTAAAGGAAGCTCATGATGATAACAAAAGAAATGTTAATCATGATTTCATAGACTCTAATGTTGGATTGAACACCCACCACGTTCCAAAGATCGATATGAGGAAGTTTTATGGCAAGGATCCAATAACATTGATACTACAGATGGAACAATATTTTGATCTCCATAACGTGCAAAACACACAAAAGGTACGCATTGCAACTTTATATTTGGAAACCAATTAGTTTGTATGGTATCGATGGCTTTGCTCTCGTAAACAAATTGTCACTTGGGTAATTTTTACGGAAGAAATGATAGCACATTATGAGGATACAAAAAGCAACACTTTTTTTAGCCAATTGATAAATCTCAAACAAAAGGGTTCAATGGTGGAGCACATTGAGGACTTCCAAAAATTGAATATAAGGGTAAATGATACTCTAGAGGAGCATAGGATTGATGTTTTCATAAAGACATTAAAGGATAACATTGAACATGAGGTTCGCCTTTGGGAACCTGATTCATTGGAGAAGGCATTCAAGTTGGAAAGAAAAATTGAAAGCAAAGTTATGGCAACAAGGAAACCTACCACTCATAACTATAAAGATGGAAGTGTTTTTTCCCCTAGCCTTCCACAACCTACAAGGTTGACACCACAACAATTGGAAGAAAAAAGAGCAAAAGGGCTTTGTTACAGTTGTGATAACAAATACATTAAAGGTCATAACTGTGCTGAGGAGAAATTATTTTACATAGATTGTGAAGAGGAGGAACAAAAGGAACAAGAAACGTCAAAAGAAGAGGATATACACCAGGAACAAACCCTAGAGAAAGAATAAATGAATTCAACCATATCTTGTAATGCATTGGATGGAATTACCACTCCTCAAAATCTCAAGATAGAAGGACATATCAAAAAGAAAAAGATAATAGTGTTGATTGATTTGGGCAGTACCCATAATTTTATTCATTATAAGATAGACAAGGAATTGAATTGCTTCCTATATCCAGCACCAGAGTGTCAAGTGATGGTTGCAAACAGAGGAATCATAGATTGCTCTGGAAAGTGCCATAATATCAAGCTATCCATGTGAGAATATGTATTGAATAGTCCAATGCTTTCCATTCCAATAGGTTGTGCTCATGTTGTACCAGGAATCCAATGGCTACAATCTTTGGGTACAATCACTTTTAATTTTCAAGAACTTTTCTTGAATTTTTTTCCAGAAGGAAAGGAAGTTGAATTAAGGGGTATCGCAGGGAAATTGGGAAAGATAATCAACTCTAACAGCATGAAAAATATTTTTAAAAAAAAAACAACAAGGTGTAATTGCACAATTATGTTTGCTAGAGGTTCCCACATCGAAATCATCTATTTCTGCAAATCTCCAAAAATTCTTGGACAATCATCCCAAGGTATTTGAGACTCTCAAAGGCCTCCCACCTATTTGTGATCATGATCATGCTATTCATTTGATTACAGGAAGTGTTCCTCCAAACATCAGGCCTTACATATATCCCTATGCCCAAAAAAGTGAAATTGAATGTATGGTTGCAAAAATGCTAGAGGCTAGTATAATTCAACCTAGTCAAAGTTCTTTCTCTACTCCAGTAGTATTGGTGCACAAGAAGGATGGATCATGGTGCATGTGTCTGGATTATAGGGAGCTCAACAAGCTCACTATTAAAGATAAATTTCCCATTCCTACCATTGATGAATTATTAGATGAATTTCATGGATCAATTTACTTCACCAAGTTGGATATTCATTCAGCATATCATCAAATCAGAATGAAGACTAAAGGCATTCTGAAAACAACATTTAGAACTCATGAGGGTCATTATGAATTTTTGGTCATGCCTTTTGGCCTTACTAATGCACCTACATTTCAAGGTTTCATGAATTCCATTTTCAAACCCTTACTTAGAAAATTTGTGTTAGTACTTTTTGATGATATACTAATCTATAGCAAATCTTGGAAGGATCATGTTCAACATGCTGACAGGGTTCTCAAACTATTGGAGGAGAAACAATTATATGCAAAAACATCCAATGTTTCTTTGGAGTACAAGAGGTGGAATATCTAGGTCATATTGTATCTCATGAAAGTGTTAAGGTAGAACCTAGCAAAATTAAAGCCATTAAGGAATGGAAAATTCCCACATCCATAAAGCATCTACGAGCATTTCTTGGGTTGAAAAGGTATTATCGCAAGTTTGTTAATAATTATGGGAGAATAGCAACACCTATAACAACATTATTGAAGAAAGATGCATTTTCTTAGACTCCAAAAGCAACGAAGGCATTTGAACATCTTAAAGAGGCAATGTGCCAAGCACCGGTCTTAGCTATGCCAGAATTCACAAAAACCTTTATTGTGGAAAGTGATGCCTCGAGAAATGGAATTGGTGTTGTTTTATTGCAAGAAGAAAGGCCGATGGCTTTCGAAAGTATTCCAATCAAAGGGAAATATTTACACAAAGCTATTTATGAGAAGAACATGTTGGAAATACTACATGCACTTAAGAAATGGAAACCTTACCTAATGGGAAGACACTTCAAGGTAAAAACGGATCATGATAGTCTTAAATACTTTTTAGAATAAATATTATCTTCAAAAGAGCAGAAAAATGGGTCACAAAGATGTTGGGTTATGACATTGAAATCATCTACAAAAAAGGGAAGCAAAATGTTGGTGCAAATGCACTATCAATAAAGGATGAGGATGTGGAAGCATTTCGTTGCGCCATTTCTATTATCCAACCAGATTGGATAAACGAAGCAAGGGATGAATAGAAGAATAACGAACAAGTGTGGGCACTAATTCAAAAGCTACAACAAGATTCTGGTACATCTTATACATTTAGCTCGAAAAATGATTCGTTATGGTACAAAGATCGCTTATACCTCTGTAGGAATTCCCAACTCAAACAAAAGATTCTTATGGAATTGCACACTTCTCCCTTAGGAGGGCACTCAGGATTTTTAAAAACTTACCACAAGTTTAAGAAGGAATTTCTTTGGGATGGCCTTAAATCAGATTCAAAAGTTTGTGGCAGAATGTTTGGTTTGCCAACAAAATAAAGTTGAAACAATTAAGACACTGGGTCTATTAAAACCTTTATCCATTCCAAGCCAACGTTGGGAGAAGGTTTCAATGGATTTTATTATAGGTTTACCCAAGTCTGAGGGAAAGAGTGTCATCATGGTGGTAGTTGATAGACTTACCAAATACGCACACTTTTGTGCATTATCACATCCATTTAAAGCCAGTACAGTTTCTACTGCATTTATGAAACAATTCAAAAGCTACATGGAAACCCAAAGATTATTGTAAGTGACAGAGATCCCATTTTCACTGGAAATTTTTGGACAGAATTATTTTCTTGTCTTGGTACTCAGTTAGCTCATAGTCATCTTATCATCCTCAATCTGATGGGCAAACTGAGATAGTAAACAAATGTTTGGAAGGATATCTTCGTTGCTTTGTATCTGATAAACAGACACAATGGGTCAAATGGTTGCCTCTGGCTGAATGGTGGTATAACACTTCCTTCCATACAACAACAAAAATGACCCCATTTATGGCACTTTATGGTATCAACCACCATCCATCACATCATATTTAAGAGAAAATTCTAAAGTTCAAGCAGTGGAACATCACATCGAACATCAAAAACAAGTCCTCCAACTCTTAAAGGATAACCTCGTGTTGGCACAGAATAGAATGAAACAACAGGCAGATCAACATTGCAGCGAAATAAGTTTTGATGTAGGTGATTGGGTATTCCTACGGCTACAACCATATAAGAAAATGTCCCTCAAGCAAGCAAAGAAGGATAATAAATTATCACCAAAGTATTATGGTCCGTACAAGGTGTTGCAAAAGATTGGTACTATGGCATACAAATTGGAGCTTCCTGCAGCTTCTCGATTGCACCCAGTTTTCCATGTTTCATGTTTAAAGAAGGTTATAGGCGACAAGCTACCAGTTCAAACAATATTGCCAGAACTTGACGAGGAAGGAAAAATTATATTGGAACCAGAAGCAGTCACAGAAACAA